>PVHP010013625.1:0-40648 GCA_004024765.1 Zapus hudsonius
GTGCTACCTTAGCAACTTTTCTGAAATTTGCAACTAATAAAAAGAACTTATGAAGAGAATACGAGCTTTATATTTTTTGTGCATACATACAAGTTTAGGACTTAATGTTTTCCTAGTTAATCGAACTCTTTATCATTATGAAGTGGTCCTCTTTAGGGCTTATTCCTTTTTTAATGGGAGGAAAGGGTTTATTTCAGGCAGACAGAGTCAATGGTGGAAGAAGATGGTTCACTTCCATAGATCAAGCAGAGAAGTACCAAACAGCCAGCAAGCACCAGCAAGCGTGAACAGTACTAGCTCTTATTCATATATATATATATATATCTTTTTTTTTTTACCTTGAAGTTTACTTTGTCTGATGTTGACTGTTGTACTCAACTTTCTAGTTGCTGCGCAGAAAGAACCCAAGCAAAAGCACTCATGGAGGCCTGGGTTTATTAGGCTTAGGGACTCGAGGGGAGACTCCATCCTGGCAGGGAAAATGATGGCATGAGCAGAGGGGTGGACATCACCTCTGCCACAGCACTGCAAACAGCGGCAGGAAGGTGTGCCAAATACTAGCAAGGGAAAGCTGACTTATAACCCCATAAACCCACCCCCAACAACACAGCTCCAGCGAGGTTGTAAAACCCAAACTGTCATCAGCTGAGGATTGATCACTGAGAACACATTTATTTGTTTGTGGGGGACACCTGGATCAAATCATGACACTGACAGAGACTTAAGAATCTTTTTCTGGTTAGTGTTTCATGTCTTTTCCAAATTGTTTTCCTGTCATCTTTCTCTCCCCTTCTCCTCCTTTTAGTCCTCATTTCCCCCATCATTGCTATCATTATTTTTTGGCCAGGTCCAGGAATTTGCACATGTCAGGCAAGTCCTGAGTTGCAGCTGTTGTAGAAATATTCCAGTAATAAACAGACAAAGCCTTTGCAGCAAGAGGAGAGGGGAGTTTAATCTACTCCTGGGCCTGGGGGTCCAAGTATAAATGAAGCATTGGCCCTGAAACCCAGCTACAAAGATATTTTATAGTCAGTACAGAGTAGGGTATGTGACATTATACATGCAAATTACCATTACCTAGTAGTTCACACATTTACAATAGGTTTCAGGAAATTCAGATACTCTCCCCAGGTATTCTCCGGCCTGTCTCTCCTAACTTGCTTATCTCACAGAACTTCAGAGCCCTGACAGTTTCTCACCTCAAGCATGAGATTGACCATCTGGCAGACTAAGGTCAGTAGGATGAATACGGGGGAGAGGGGCAGTGAGCTCACCCTCATTTTGCTACAATACAGCCACACCTTCTACCTTTATATTGTTGTTACCATGTAGTTGTTTCGTAATTTATTCAGTTTGATGGTATTTGTCCTTTAATAGGAAGATGTAGTTCTTTATATCTACATACTGACATAATTGGGTTTATTTCTATTACATTGCAGTTTTGTTTTACTTGTGTGTATGTGTGTGTATGTGTGTGCACATGGCGTGCATGCATCTGTGTGTTTGTGGGGACACACGCACGTGGAAGCAAGAGGACAAAATTCCTCAGGAACATTGTCCACCCTTTCTGAGACAGGGTCTCTCATTGGTCTGGAGCTCCTCAGTTCAGCTAGCTTGGCTGCTCAGGGAGCTCCAGGAATGCCTGGGGGTCTCCTCAGTGCTGGCGTTACAGACACATGTTGACATGCTCAGCACTTTACATGGGTTCTGAGACTCGAACTCAGGTCTTCATGTTTGCGAGGCGAGCACTTTACCAATTGAGCTACCTCCCTACGACCTTGGTTCACTTTTTAAAACATTTATTTATTTATCTATTTTTCGAGGTAGGGTCTAGCTCTAGCCCAGGTTGACCTGTAATTCATCATGTAATCTCAGGGTGGCCTCAAACTCCCAAGTGCTGAGATTACAGATGTGTGCCACCATGCCTGGCTGGTCCACTCATTGTATGCTGTTACTTCTTGACGTTCCAGCCCCGAATGGGGGCACCTTACTAGGTGCCCCTTGAAGGCCAGGAGTGCCCACATTTGTCTTCTTCAGTCAGTGAAACTGTCATCATCTCTTAATTTCTCGGCTATTTTGCATCTTTTGGAAAGTCATGGAGGAAAAGCCCACTTCAATGCAGGATACCCTTCAGGGTTCCTTAGACAATATTCATTTAGCTTTTTAACTTTGCTCATCAATGATGTTTGGTCTGGATACTGAGGTTTAGCTTTACAGGAGACAAAAGACTAAAACCGATGCTAAAAAAGGTCACATTAACTTTACCCATGTAAAATCTTATTTTCCTTCCCCCCTATCCCCCATTCTCTCTCTTTCCTTTCTTTCCCCTCTTCCTTTGCAGTAGTGAGCTTTGACTAAGGACCCTACACATACGAGACAAGTACCCTAACACTGACCTGCACCCCATCCCATTTTGATTTTTATTTTGAGATAGGCTTTCACTATGCGGATCAGGCTGATCTTATCATTCTCCTGCCTCAGCTTCCAAGTGCTGGGGTTACAGGCATCGACCCCCACATCCAGCTCACACTCACTCTTAATTACTGGAAACCATAAACTTGGACGTATCCTAAACCTTAGCAGCAGTGCAATGTGAGAGGCAATGACTGAAGTGAAAATTAAGACAGAAGTTTCAAGGCTTACTGACATGCGCACACACAAACACAGAACACAAATGTCATTCTGTTATGCTGCTCTTTTCCCTCATCACTGGTTACCTTCTGCCCACTTCACCATTCACTTTCAGTGGGTTTATTATTTATAATCTCTCTTCCCCGCTGCAACTGAAGCTGCACGAGAGCAGAAATCTTCCCCCCCCCATTGGGTGTAATCCAAGCCCTTGGAAAAGTGCCCACACATAGTGAATAACTTATTAGTGTTTGCTCAGTGAGTGACCACGTAGTAACAGTGACAGAGCTGGAAGGGAGCTGGGTGCACTCACGTCAGCAGCAAACATTTTGTCGGATGCCTGTTTCTTCCAGTCCCTGGCAGTGGCATAGGAAGATGAATTAGTTGTATTCTCTGCATACTGTTGCTACTAGATACATAGCAAAACAGGCCCAGGAAGCTCAGGGGATGTGTCCAAAGTCATCCAGATCATAGAAGAGTGAAGATCTTTAATTCCCTGGGACTCTGAAGCAAACATCTGTATGGTCTATTTTGCTTTCTGCAGAAGGGGCGAGCCAGCCCACCCTCTCATTAGTGCTTCATGACGTCATATTGGAACACAGAAGTGAGCATAAATGCGAATTCTTAGACCCCGCTGAGGCCTTTTATATCACAACCTTGTGTGTGTGTGTGTGTGTGTGTGTGTGTGTGTGTGTGTGTGGTTACATCCGCAGAATATTAAGAAATGAGGCCCCCAAGTGCCTCTAATGGGCAGCTACAGCCAACGATGCCTGGTCCTGGATATTTGTATAGGCTACGTGACATGGTTTTTCTTTCTCTTCCATGAGATACAAGATCCATTTCCTCTTCTGGAAATTCACTTCTCTTTTGCTTTGTTGGTTGAGAGCTTGGCCTAATTTTTAAAAAATTATGAACAGATCATGTGTTGGTCCCATTCCACTCTTGTCTTCTGAACCTCACTTCCTTCATGTTGATATTGGGCCTAATAAAGGGCGCCTTTTCTCGTTGCCATGAAGGAGATGATCAGGCGTGTGGATAATAATGCATTGTATCAGATTTCGGTTGCTGTGACAGATCACTTGAGAAAAGCAACTTCCTGCAAACAAGGTTTCTTTTGGCTCATGGTTTCAGAGTAGTCTGCGGTCCGCTGTCTCGGTGCTTGCTGGTCTGTGTTGAGGGAGAACATCATGGCCAGGAGCACATGGTGTCTGCCAGGAAGCAAAGAGAGAAGAAGAGTCCAGGTCCCAATGTCCCCTCCAAAATACCCCCAGTGATCTAACTTTCTTCCAGTAGGCCTTTCTCCTAAAGGTTCCATCACCTCCTAATGGCGCCACAGACTGGTGACCAACCCTTTAGATATGGACCTTTGGGGGCCAGCTATGATACAAACCATAGTGAGCTTTAAGGTATATGGAAGCCCTTTTCCATCTCTTCTTTTTGCTCACTATAGGGAAGAATTTCCTAAATTAAAAAAAATGGAGGCTGGAGAGGTTGTTAAGACTCTTGCCTGCAGAGTCTAAGGACCCAGGTTCAATTCCCCATGCATAAGCAGCGCATGAATCTAGAGTTCGTTTGCAGTAGCTAGAGGTCCTGCTATTTCCATTCTCTATTACTCTCTCTCTGACTCTCTTTCTCTGCTTGCAAATAAATAAATCAAATATTTTAAAATTACATGTCTTGCTGTAATGCCTATAGGAGATAGATTTCGTTTTGAATCCTATAATAAATGACCATGCACTGAGTGATTTATAAGCAACAGAAATTTCACACAGGTCTGAAGTCTATAAGGTGAGGGTCCTCTTCCTGGTTACATTCTCACATCATGGAAGGAGGGAAAGAGAATCTTTGGGGTTCTATTTATAAGGGCACTAAACCCTCATGTTCTAGTGCCCAAAGCCTTCGCACCCCTAAGACCACAAACAAATATTTGCAGATATGTTATATATGTTGACCTTCAATTTATTAGGTAGCCAAGGCTGGTCTTGAACTCCCGATCTTTCTGTTTCTATAACCCAAGTGCCGGTATTACAGGAATGCACCACCACGCCTGCCTGGGGGGGGGTGTTTTGAGGTGGGCTCTCACTATGTAGCCCAGGCTGGCCTCAGTCTTCCAAGTACTGGAATTGCAGGCATGTATCATCACACTGGAATTCTGTTTTTGATGAGGTATCCAAGAAGGTATTTTTCCCTCCCAGCTCCTTGAGTATGAGCTTCTCAGCAGAACTAGGAGAGATGTTTTCAAAAGCTCTTTGAGCTCTCTGAAGGACTGACTGGAATAGATTGGTGAAGATGAGTTTTGTTGTTATCTGTTTCCTTTGTGCAGAACAGAATGTGGGCCATCTTAGTGGAAGGCCAGTTGTGTTCAAGCTAAGAACTAAGTCTGTGATTTGTGCTTCATTCTTCCCTTGAGAGCAGTTCTGAACTCTGATTGGTGAATTAAGACATGTAATAAAGGACCATTTCATATGACAAATGAAGCTTTAAATATAATTTATATGTTAACAATTTCATACATGGACATATTGACTCTTCCCACCTCTCTTGCTTGTTGTCTGTGTGTGTGTGTGTGTGTGTGTGTGTGTGTGTGTCCCACTGAATTGAATTAGGGTTGCTTGCATATGCATGGTTGGGAGTTTCTTTATCAGAGCGCATGGGCAACTGTCCAGTGGCTATACCCCTGAAGAAATGGACTCCTCCTCCCCCACAACCACTAGCTGCCAATTACCTCAGGGAGAGGTGGGGTCTTGTGAGCCCCTCCCCGACCCCTGATTCATACAGGACCTGTAGTGAGCTCTTTCTCCTGCTTCAGGTTGAACCTGCTACCCGAATGTGTCCCACATTTCCCTGTTTGTGGCCAGAAAGAAAGCAAGGTGTGTCTTACACTGCCTGGATTACATCAGCTGGGTTTTGTTTGGCGATTTCCTCTTTGCATTATTTTCTATGGAATTTGTCCAACGCCCCATAAACAAGACACATTCTCCCTTTGCATAGCCTTCTTTGGGGCAAATTACTGGAGCTGGTGCGTAGTTTACTACTCGGTTGATATTTGAGCGCAGAGAAGAATCTTTGCAGGTGGGGTCAGTCGTTTGGAAGATTTAATCCTAAACATTCTGAGACAATGGCCCACGGAAGGGAAGTAATTGCAGCCTTCAGATGTAATTGCTCAAATTGCACTTGCTACAGATTGCCTAGAGTCCTCACTTGAGTGGGAGAACAAGCCTTTGAGTATGAGCACCCTTGGGTGCTGGAGTGTTGTGCTAGAGAGAGTTCTAGATGGAGTATCCTGAAGCCAGATTCCATCAAGACCGAAAAGCTTTGGGCATATCACCTCAACTTTTGGGGTTTGGTTGTGTCACCTGTATGCTGCAAGTCTAGAAGGTTCTCTGTGTGTATTTGAAGTTCTGAAGTTCTTCCTGTGGAGTCAGGAAGGACCATCACTCATCTGCCCTTCTCTCTTCCTCAGCACCCTACCCACAGGGCGCATGCGTGTGCATGCATATGCTTTCAGAATGTGGGAAGCACCAAGAGATTTTCACACGGGTGGGTGGTGGTATTTCCTCTCCATCCAATGTGAGTTCAACATCCCCAACATATTTTTTTCCTGACATCTTTCCAAGTTATGTTTCTGCTGCTTTCTAGTACACTGATATAGATGCTTTCGGCTTGCCTTTTTCTCCTTCATATACTTTTGAGCTAAAATTGTGTGCAGAAACACATTTTTAATGGCTTTAAACTTTGCATATGTTTAATTGGTTTTAATGGGAGACATATGTCTAGAATTTCGCCTCACTGGGAAGGTGTAGCTCTACCAAATCAACCCAACTCCCTGGTGGAAACAAACTGTCTGCCTGCACCAGGGCTGGCAGGACCAGAGAGGATTGTGGGTGTTACAAGTTAGACACCTGTACATTAAACTTAGGTTATTGAGCTCGTTTGAAATATGTGCTCAGGTAATGTGATTATATTCTTATTTTTTAAAATATTTTATTTATTCATTTTCAAGCAGAGAGAGGAAGAGAGAGAGAGAGAGAGAGAGAGAGAGAGAGAGAGAGAGAGAGAACCAGGGCCATCACCTTGTGGGGTCTGACTTATGTGGGTACTGGAGAATTGAACCGGGGGCCTCAGGCACTGGAACCAAGTGCCTTAACCGCTGAGCCATCTCTCCAGCCCCAGGTAATGTGATTTTAAAAAAAGTATTTTCCAGGAGTCAGTCTTGGAGGTTAAATCCCCTTCTGTCCTGTTAAGGACCCATAGTGTGAGAAACATGGTATTTCATGAAGGCCCCACCCTGTCTTCTAGAAGGTCAAGGTCCTGAAGGGAGTCAAGTCTACCATCTAGTGGTTTGTCTCTCACACTACAGCATCCTGGGAACCCAAGAAAGGTTCCAAGAGGTAGACTGGCTGGTGCAGGTGAATTCTGAAGAAACACACGTTTCCATGATTAAATGGGAGGAGAGTGGCCTGGTCCATGTGGCTGAAGGCGTGGAGCTCTGAAGTCTCACGGATAGGAGGGGTTTGTGCTGATGGCTTCCGAAAAGCCTGGGTGGGCAGAGGCAAGTGCCCACCTAGACCTCTGTGAGCTGCCCAGGGGAAGTTTGGATTTCAAAGTGACCTGGTTCTGACTGTGGTCAGGTGGTTAGGACCAGTTCTTTGCAGGACTGCCTCATTGGCATATCCTGTCACGAGACATAGTCTTCCCTTCTCAGGAGCATACCAGAGACAACTATCATCTCGGATGGTTCCATGAGAGAGGAAAGGTTCTAGCAGGTGTGTCTGATGATGTGAATTTGCCTCCACAGAGGATTGGCACCTCACTTAAAACTTGCTGAACATTCGTCCATTTTTAATTACCAGGCAGATTAGGAGGACAGACAGGAAGGAGTAGACTATGACAGGTAAGGTAAAGTTGACGAGAATCCATCTGGAGATCATAATGGCTCAGAGTACTGCCAGACATATAAATATTGTGCAAAATTACTCTATTAGCCCTCTGACTGCATTTGGCAGCTACTAGTATTGAAATATTATGACAGATCAAAGTAATTTCAAATTGCATTCAAAATATATCCCTTGAAGCAAAATGGGCCCTTAGAGCGATGTTGGATGTGAAAATTGGTTCATTTTTTTTTCCTGGAAAGCAATTAGATGATATGGATTGGATCAAGAAACTTCAAGCCTTTCACTCCACAACACCTGTTTAGGAGCCTACCCTATGAGAGTAGTTGGAAATTTGAACAAAGTTTTATAAGTAGACATTTCCGTCACAACATTATTAAGAGAGTCCCCAAATGGGGCAACTCTAACTGTCATCATAACAGGAGAAGTTTAGAAAATGGCATAGCTCTATGGTGGAATTTTCGATGGTCTCTATAAAATATGCTTTTCAAGACAACTTTTGCTCTTATGAGATTAAATGAAAATAATTTTAAAACACAGGAAATTGAACCAGTGCAGTAATCACAACTATGCTGAGGTGCATAAAATAAAGCCAGATGGGACTACACTCTTTTTCTTTTCTGAATTGTGAAAACAGTCTGTATTTTTTTACATTACTTAATTTGTATTTTAAAATAAACTTCTACAAAGTAGCAGTTTTTACAGTTGCTTTTTCCCTTAAGTAGGCATTATCCCAATTATCCTGATGATACAGCTGAGGAAATGAAGGTTTATCTGTAAATCTTTTTTGTTTTTGTGTTTGCTTTTTAAGGTAGGGTCTCGCTCTAGTCCAGGCTGACCTGGAATTCACTATGTAGTCTCAGGGTGGCCTTGAACTCATGGTGATCCTCTTACCTCTGCCTCCCGAGTGCTGGGATTAAAGGTTGCGCCACCATGCCTGGCTTATCTGTAAATCTTTGATGATATTTTCTAAAAAAACCCTTTTTATTAATAAGGCAAATATAAAGATAATGACAAAGCATGCTTTTATTTTTTAAAAGTAATTTATAATTGCTCAGTCTTTTCCTCTTGAATTTAATTGGTCTGTTGATTTTCTTGCAACAAAGTATATGGACTGATTTACTTTCTTTTTTAAAAAAACTTTTACTGACAATTTCTATAATCAGTAACCTATGTTCATAATCTCCCAACCCTCTCTTTTCTTCTTCCCAAATCCTCCCTCCATTCTTTCCAACTAATCTCTCTCCCTCCTTTTTTGATGTCATTATTTTATTTTCTTCCTATTATGCAATTTTGTGTAGGTAGTGTCAGCCACTGTGAGGTCATGAATACCATGGCCACTTTGTGTCTGAAGACAGTATTGCAAGCGCTCCTCCCCTTCTTTTGGCTCTTGCATTCTTTTTGCCACCTCTTCTGCAATGGTCCCTGAGCCTTGGAGGGTGTGATAGAGACGTCTCACTTAGTGCTGAACACTCCACTGTGACTTCTCAGCACTTTGATGAGTCTCCCCAGTGGTCACCACTATCTGAATAAAAGAGCTTCTCTAACCAAAAGTGAGAGTAGCATTATATATATACGCATAAACATAAGTACTTGGAGGGCAGTTTGGTGGGCATAATATATCCATTTAGCCAGACAACAGTAGTAGTTTCCCCTCTTAGAGCATATGACCTCCCCAGTGATAAGCTTTTGATTAGGGTTTCAGTACCAAGCATATATTCCCTCCTATGGATTGGACCGCCAGTCCAATCAGAGAGCAGTTGGTTTCCCCCATAACAGACATGCTACTGTTTCACCAGTTGGCACATTTGGCCTGGCTGGAAAGTCATAGAGCTTTTCAGGGTTCACTACTGATTCAGACCATTGATGACTTTTCTCCCTCCAAAAGGCTGCATAGATCTTTTTCAGCCAATCAACATGGAAGAGGCTTTCAGCTCACCTCCAGCTCAATTTCTCAGTGACTTGCAGCCCAAGTAAGGGGAGTCTTCTTTTAATAGGGTCTTATCATCTAGCAGAACATATGTCTTGAAATGACTTAAGGATTTTGGCTCTATTTGTAGGTGTCTGTAACACAATATTGGAATCTAAAGGGAGCTGTTAAAGCCCACAAAACACTTTTCCCCTTATATATTGGCATGGCTGGGAATTCCTTATTTATTTATCACAAGTGCTAGATGCATGCATGGGTGGATATGTGCCCATATGCGTGTGTGTGTGTGTGTGTGTGTGTGTGTGTGTGTGTGTGTGCGCAAACCAGAGTCAATGTTGGGTGTCTTCCTCAACTGATCTCTACCTTGCTCTCTGAGGCAAAGTCCCTCACTGAATCCAGAGTTTACTGACTTGGCCAGCCAAGCTGGCCAGTAAGCTCCAGCAATTCCCTGTCTCCATCTTCTGAACACTGGGATTATAGGTTTGGACCACCATGCCTGACTTGTACGTGGGTGTTGGGGAATCCAAACTCAGCCTCTCCTGCTTTCTCAGTAGTCACTCTACCCTCCGAGCCACCTCCTGGCTTCCAGAAAGTTTACATTTAGTCATGCATTTGTGGTAAGGTTCTAAGGATGTCTAGAAGGTCTCTGCTTAGATAATTAGCATTAAGGGGGAATTGGTTCTGGCTGAGTGCTTTCTGGTGGCAGGATGAATGGGAGCACCCACAGCTCGTGGGCATGCAGCCACAGAGGGTGACTCCAGCGAGGTTTCTGAGTCAGAGGTGGGGCTGGCGGTCCATTGAAGCAATAAGAGTGTGGTGAGGGTCAGGATGTGAGAGTCTGCAAATCTCTGGAGTTACCTCTGTTGGGTAACTCCAATGTCTGCCATTTCTGCTTGCTCCAGCCACCAGGCCGCCGGCACTGGCTTCTGTGAAGCATCCTGGAGGGCACTGTGCTGCTGTTTCCTGGGGCTCCACCTCCCTGTACCCCAATGTCCTTATTCTTCAGGTATCCATCAAGTGTCGTCTCTTCTGGCCGCCTCACACTGATCTTAGCCTCCTGCTTGCCTCCTTCCCAGATCTGAAGATAGCCTAGACTTGCATGTCTCCACCTCTGAGAGAGTCAACAAAGATGGATTCCTAGCCAGTCTCCTCTGTTTCATATGCTTGCTCTCTGCCTGCCATTGCTAAGAAAATAAAGACAGAATGACGGGGAATATGCCAACCCACCTCACATGGGCGGTTTTCAAAATTAACGGTAAAATGCACCCTGTAGAATGTGTGTTATTTGCAGAAGTCTCCACATAAGCCAGTCTATCCGTTCCTCTTGCTATAGGAATAATGCTCGTGCCTTTCACAGCTCATGCTCACCGGGCATGCGCGCTAGGAGCTGGCCATCGTCCTTTGTAATTTGCATGCATGTTTTTCATTTGTTTTTCCCAACAATGCTATGAACTCTGTGATGGAAGGAACAATGACACTTTGCTGTTGAAAGAGCTTGTTAAACACCCTTCTCGTTGTATTTTTTGTTCAGATTAGTATACATGTGTCACCTAGCAGTCATTGACTCCTGCTTCAAATTCAGCTCACAAGACAATGAAAATGATGGAAGATCCAGTGAGGCATTCGTTTGCTTGTACTTAAATCAGAGCACTTCTCATAGTTCTAAAACTTTAAATAACTGTCGGACCGCAAACAGCATTATTGTACCATGGACCCTTCATCTCTCATTCTCTTGAAAGCTGTAGGTTGCTAAGCAACTCAAGATCAGAGTCCTCTAAACTTGTGTTACTATTAGAGAACCCCAGTCCCAGTGGATAGGAAAAACAAAAAAACAACAACAAAGGAAAATGTGCCCTAGAATGAGGCTAATGATTTGGTGATCATCTAGATTGTGTTCTCAAGAAGTTGGTTTATTCTTCACCATATGATGCCTCCTTAATCTTTAGGACATGAGAGCAGCTTTCATTGAAATTATCTGTAGCTATTCTCGTTCTAATTCTTAAAGCAGTGAATTATTTTAAAACAGTTTCAGTTGGAAAACAGTCTACACTGTTCTGTGATGTGTATGAACTGTAGCCTGTAACTAGGTCATAACCATGAAGACTAGACTTAGATTAGACTAGGAATATGTGTGTGTGTGTGTGTGTGTGTGTGTGTGTGTGTGTGTGTGTGTGTAGGCCAGAAGACAACCTTGGGTGTCATTCCCCAGGTACTGTTCACCTTTTCTGAGACAGGGTCTTTTACTGGCCTGGAACTTGCCCAGAAGTCTAGACTGGCTGGCCAGTGAGCACAGTGATTCACCTGTCTCCACCTCCTATGTTCTGCTAACAGGTGCCTCAACACACTGATTTTTTTTTTTAATGAGTTATGAGGATCAAACTCGGGTCCTCATGCTTACATAGTAAGCACTTTATTGGCTGAACTATCTCCCTAGTTCCTTGATAGGAATTTTTACTGCTGAGTATGGCCAAGGGAAAATGGGTCAGAAGACAGTACTCCTGGAGGAAGACAGGCCTGGTTGTGCCTTACCACTGCGGGCGTGGAGAGCAGGCTCTGTGAGCCTTCCTTTTCCGTCTGTAGAATGCAGCACCCTAGCACCCCTGGGTGGGAAGGCTGCTCTAGTAGGTTTGATCAGTAAGATCTGTTGTTGCCAGAGGAGAGGAACTTTGTTTAGAAGTCGCTGGGGTACTTTTGGAGCATTCGAGAGACAGTGTTCCCCCTTCCTCTACTGATGAGTGGAGCATCATTTGAGTTCTGGGCTCACGGGCCTTTATTTTTGTTACCTGTTGCTGAGAAACAAATCAGCCTAAAATATTGTAGTTGAAACCAGCATTCATTTCCTTTATTTGCTCTTGGGCCTGTAATTTGGCAGCGTGGAAAGGGCACCTGGTGCTGGGTAGGAAGACATGACTGGCCTGGACGATCCACTTCCAGGCTGATGTGATTAGTATGGAAAACTGGCTGGTGCTGGTTTTTGGCTGGAAGATCTGCCAGGGCTACGGACCAGGACTTCTGCTTCCTAGCATGGGATCTCTGCTGTGACCAGATGGGCTTTTCACGTGGGGGACTCTGGGTTTGTGGCCTTTCCACAAGGCAGCTGACTTCCCACAGAGCCTCCAGGGCCTCTTACAGCTTAGGCCCAGCATGGGCACAGGGTCCCTTCCTCTGTCCTCTGCAGCTCAAGGGATCAGCACTCCCCTCCAAATCCACGAGGGATTCTACACAGTGGTTTGAGCATGGGACCTGTGTGTCACTGACACCCACAGGAGTGACAGTCCACCTCAACTGTTCTGTGTAATACCAGAATTCAATTTCCCATTCTCTGGGGATTAGCAGGCTCTGTCTTTGTTCCAGTAGACATATGTTGTGACAGTTCCAAGTCAGACCTACACATTTCAAGTTGCCTCTGATTGACAGCCACTGATTATAGATATATAGGAAGGGCTGAGACTTGTCACAAATCTGTTTATGGAATACCTTTCTCCTATATATTCTGTAGTAGCTTCGGGGACAATGGCTGCGTATTATATTACTTCCTTTTCTTCTGGCTGCAGTGACAAGAAGCAGCATGTGGGAGGAAGGGATTATTTTACCTCCTTCATGGTGGGGAAGGCATGGTGGACGCAGCATGAGGCAGCTGGCCACACACGTTGTGTCCACAGTTGGGAAGCAGACATGAATGCTGGTGCTCAGCTCACTTTCTCCTTCTCCCTTGTTCCCTCTGGGCCCCCAGACCACGGGGGTTCTTCTCCCTCAGTTAACTTTCTCTGGAAATGCTCTCCTGGTATACCCAGAGTTATGTCACCATCACAGTTGCATGCTAAGGGACCAAGGTGGGTCCATCGGTAAGTGGTCTGCTACTCTCCTGCCAGATGAGCATGGGATCTTTTCCAAGGTTGGGATCCCAATGCAAAAGTCTACCTTCCCAGGCACACCCCAGAGCTGAGCCCTCTCAACTCTGTTTTCAATGACAGGTGCTCCCGGGAGGGACTCTCATGTCTCTTATTTCCCTGGGTCTCTCAAGTCACCTTTCTGTCATCTTCTCAAATACCTCTGGCTTGTAGGGAAAAAAGTCTAAGGAACTGAGTTGTCTGTAGATATCTTCTAGGTTTAGCTAATGATACCACTACCTTTGTGTACAAAGGAAGTGAAGGTAGAGGGAGAAAAAAATGCAAGTTAGGATCTGACTTTTTTTCTACTACATTTTTCCTACTAGCCTATAATTGTTGCTATTACTATTATCAACATTGTTGCATTTTGTACAGTTTTAATTCAGGGGTCAGATCTTGATTAGAGACAACATGAACTTATCAGTTTGTAGTTGAAGTCAAGGAATAGAATAAAATAGCCAATGGCTGGAGAGATAGCTCAGTGCTTAAGTGCTTGCCTGCAAAGCCTGATGGCCTGGGTTTGATTCCCCAGTACTCGCATAAAGCTAGATGCACAAAGTGGCATATGTGTCTTTTGTAGCAGCTGGAGGCCCTGGTGCACCCATTCTCTCTCTCCTCGCAAATAAATAAAACAAAAATTTCAAAAGACATCCAGAGGAACAAGAAGAACTGGAGTATGAAGACAGAAGACGTTCCCTTGAGGAATCTCAGCATCTAAGGGATTTTGTCAGGATGAGATTGAAAAAAAGAAGGGCTTGAGAAAGAGGTTGGAAAACAGCCAGAAGCTACAGCCATCAATGGGAGTGATCTTGTCAAACTCGGAAGGACTGGAACGTACTCACTAGCTTTACCAACAAGCTGAAGACCTTGATGTGGTTAGTGCTCTTCGTGGGTAGTGTGGAGCTAGGAGTGAGTTAGAAGAGAGGAGGAAGCAAGCAATCATCACTTAAGAAGCCGAACAGGCAATGAGCTAAGCTGAAGAGACGGCTCAGTGGTTAAAGGAGCTTACATGCAAAAGCAGCGAGCTGAGGAAGATTTAGGGGTCAAGTGAGTTTTTAAGATTGGAGAAGCATGACTGCATTTAAATGAGAAAGGGCAGGATCCCATAGAATAGAGATTGAAGACACAAGGCAAGGTGACAAACCATGGTAGCAGGCAGGAGTGGGGTGCAGAACTCAAGAACACGGAGCTCTACCTTATTCTCTGTAAAGGAGGCCAAGCGAAGATGGATCTGGATGTGGGTATATTTTAGGTGCTGAGCTAGGGAATCAAGGTGGCTGCCATATTATGGCTGTTGCTATCTATCTATCTATCTATCTATTTATCTATCTATCTATCTATCTATCTATCTATCTATCTATCTATCTATCATCTATCTATCTATCATCTATCTATCTATCTATCTATCTATCTATCTATCTATCTATCTATCTATCTATCATCTATTTATTTGTTATCTATCTATCATCTATCTGTCTATCTGTCTGTCTGTCTATCTACCTATCTAATCTATATCTATCATCTATCTAATGTATCATCAATTTGTGTGTGTGTGTGTGTGTGTGTGTGTGTGTGTGTGTGAATGCTCACATGCATGTCCCAGGGTCTCTTCCAGTGCAATCCAATGCCTGTTCAGCTTTATGTAGGTAGCTGGGGAATTGAACCCAGGCTGGCAGACTTTGCAAGGAAGTGCTTTTAACTGTCCTTCCCAGGACAGCTTTTGATTTTTTTTGTTATAAAAGTCAAAGAGATTGGTTGGCAGTGAATACAAGGACATGATCAGGTTGTGTGAAAACACAGAAAAGGTAGGAAATAGGCTCAGTAGAAGAAGTCAAAGAGGACGTTGACTGACAGCCATGGAAGGCACACCAGCCACTTTGAACACCTTGTGAGGTGATGTTAGTTGAGAAACATGGATGAGTGACTGGAAAAGGGATTAGGGTTTTGCTCAGTAGGCATGATGGGAAAATGGCATCCAGATCCATTGAGGGTTTTGGCAGGAGAGTGGCTGAAGTTCTGAACTTGGAAATCCAATGGTAGAAGCAGTAGACAGATAAGGAGCTTGGAGAGGGCCTGGGATTTGGATGCTTCTGTGATGTCAGGAAGCAAGCTCGTGGGAATAACAGTGAAAGCCAGGAAGCGTATTCCAAGGACATTCACTTGGCTTTGTGATTTGAGAAGCAACAATCAGGTGTCAGTTGTGGCCATGAAATAGAAGTCAAGACACTGAGGATCAAGGTTTGAGGTGGGCTCCCCACAAATGATGGGAAAACTTGGAGTTGAAGAGAGGAGGTGGGTTGGGAATGGAAGGAGAAGGAGGCTGCAGGAAGAGGCAGTGCATTGTGAGGTTCCAGAAGACAGTGACATGACTAGAATTATACTTTAGGAAAGTCCCATGGAAGTTGGAGTAGGAGGCGCACCCTGGAGGTGAGGGAGGAGGCTGAAAGAGGCAGAGGGTACAGTAGGTGTCCCCATGGGGGAAGTGACTTGGAGTTGATTGCCAGTGATGTTGGATGGTCAGAGAAGCAGCAAGTGGTTTCCCCAGCTTCTACGCTGAAGCCGGATGAATGGACAATTCCAGGTACGTTTTCAGCATTCGAGGGGAAGACAAGTTCACTTTGGGATATTTAAATTCTGAGGAGCTCAGCAGATATTCAAATGAGATATTTACCTTTACTTGGAGGTGTTCTTCCGGAGCTTAATAGGGAGGTCAGCTTGGATCTAGAGTCGTGGGCATCTCCAGAGAGAACAGAAACAAAGGAGTAACTGCAAATTGTATCGTGACACAGTGAGGAGGGTTCACAAATTGTCACAAGGTGGGGTGAGAAGGAAGAGCCTGTCAAGAGGTCAGGGATGGAACAGAGGGATGAAGAGAGAATTCAGAAATAGAATCCCACTCGTTAAAATATTCACATCACCAGTTCCCACTCAGCTGTTAGGGTTCAGCTCAACCATCACCTCCTGGTGGAAGTCCTCCTGGACACAGACAGACAGTGCACATACATCCCGACACCACGCGTACTCCTGTCCTGGCCTTCCTGATCCTCATGCTTCAGCAGCAAGTGCTCTTAACCACGGAGCCATCTCCCTAGCCCTTTAAGCTTTATTAGTATTATTTATTTATCATGCATGCATGAATGTAGGGGTGCATGTGGTGCAGGGAAGTCAGAGGTCAGCTATGGGGTTGGCCCTTGCCTTCCATCTTGTTTAGGCAAAGTCTCTCATTCACTGCTGGCCACCCACAAGCTTCCGAGGAGTCTCCTATCTCCACTGCACATCTGGCCACAGACATGCTAGGGTCAGAGCATCTGCTTTTCCATCACCTCAGGGGATTTGAACCCAGTTCTTTAAGCTTTCATGGTAAACACCTTATCCACTGAACTATCTCCCAGGCTCCCAGTTATGCCATTTTGAAGCTAGAGATGTGATATTTGGGTGCCATGATTTAGTGTTCAAACCTGAGGATTGTCCGTTGTTTCTCAAGTCTTCTGTGTCAATTTCTAGGTCAGTTTCTTCTGATATAATGGATGTTCAGGTTCCAGCTTGAGCCAGTCTTATACGAGCTAATTGTTAAAGATCCAAAACTTGGTCTTAGAAGAGTCATTTGGTACCATGTGGGTACATTGAAATTAGCTTTGATAGGATTGCTTTTACCATGGATATTGGCAAAGGCTATGATCAGCTCCTCTGCTTGTAGAGAGCTGGTTGCTAAACTTATTGGCAAATCACCCTGAAGACTTTAGTTGACTCTGGTACTATGGTTTTATGTTGTCTACAGTTGCTTATCTTCCTCCCTACTCATAGCTTTGTTCCCTAACAAAGCTAGGCTGCTTATGAAAGCAGCCTTCACTAATATATCCCTATTGCCTAGTGCATAGTGAAGCTCTAATGGATATTCACTGACTGAATATATACACTTCTGTAGCAGTTGTCCTCACATTGCTAGTGAGAAAACACCTGTCCAAAAATAGCTTATGGGAAGAAAGAGTTTATTTCAGGCTTAGAATTTTGAGAGGAAGTTTTATCATGGTGGATCAAACATGGCAACCATCTCAAATCTTTATACATTGGCAGGGGGAGGGGAAAGAGAGAGAGAGAGAGAGAGAGAGAGAGAGATTGAGGGAAAAGACAGGATTGAGCTGGGGATGAAGTAGGAGGCTTAATGACAGACACGAGGTAATGAGGGATATTTTACATTCAAACCACCACATTCTGTCCTGGCCACCATAGACTCATGATCCTTGAACAACACACAATGTACTCAGCCCCATTTTAAATGTCCTCATCGTCTTTCCCAATCTCAACATTGTTCAAAAGTCCAAGGTCTCATCTAAGATTTAAGACAGTCTATTAATTGTGAGCCCTGTAAAATCAAAGCACAAGTTACATACTCCCCACACCTCATGACACAGAGTAAACATTCCCATTGCAAAAAGAAGGTATAACAGAAAAGAGAAAGAAAACCAGCAGGGCAAGCATCAAATCCCGCATTCCATGTCTAGCATCTGGAACCCATGATGCCCTCTGGGCTCCGAAAGGCCCAACTATGCCCCTCCACTGTATTGCTTGCTTTTTAGGCAGATCCACCTGAAACAGAGTGAGCAGCTTTTATTATTATTTTTATTTTTTTGGTAGCCACCCCACAGTCTTGGCATGTCTAAGATCCCAAAATCTCCATTGCAACTCATAGTTCACCTTCACAGCTCTATGCCACAGTCTCCCAGGCCCTCCATGCATGCAGAGACTTCAACACTGACTCACATCATCTTCAGAACCATGTACACTATAGGATTCCTTTTTTTCATTTCTCATGCTTCTAAAACCAGCCAGGCAACATTGCCAAAATTATAAATCTGGGAGTGGGAACTTGACCTTGAGGAGGAGGGACAAGTACTCTTTGGCTCCCTCCTTTTAAAAGAATTTGTGTTCTTGTGCCTTCAATCTGTTAGCTTTCACCCTCAGGCCATCTTTTCCATTGTCCCAATGCAAAACAGCTGGCCCATGTTTAATGCTGGTACCCTCTTTAACAATTGCAGCTTAAGTGGTCTAAAATGAGTCTCTTGCCTGGGGCTTCAAATTTGCTTAAATGGCTTTCTGTCCCAAACTTAACATCTTTCATCATGTTGCTGTATACTTTATTCTGTCAAATATACCAGTCCTGTACTTCAAATTCTCAGGATATGGGCAGAACACAGCCAGCTTGATGGCCTATTCTGGTGAGTGCTTGAAAGCCCTAATTGCAGAAAGAAGTGTGGACTGTAAAGGCTTATGAGGTTAGAAAGAAAAGATTTAGTTAAAACTGGGCTACTGGTGGAAAGGAGGCTTAATCACAAATACCTAAGGCTCTGGGAGACATTTTATATTCCAACCACCACAATGCCATTTTGAACTGTTCTCTACACAGTCTACAGATTGAAGGCTTGATGCAAACAGAATTTATGCAATGACTACTTTCATGAAAAATGGTATTGTTGAGAAGGTAAGTGCCTCTCTAAAACTCCCACTGAAATTTAATACCCATTATGAAGGATTGAGAGGGTGGAAACTTTGACTATGTGTTTCTAGAAGTGGGTTCTTTGTGAGGTGCTTTAAGTTAATCGAGGCCATAAAGGTGTGGCCCTAAGCCCTTGAACCTGTGGTATTATAGCAAGAGGAGGAGAGTTGATCTGGGACATTCTGTCTTGTCATGCACGTCATACCCTGTGCCACCTGGAACTCTGCAGAGTTCTCATCAGCCAGAAGTATTTTACCAGGTAGGATCTCCTTGAGCTTGACTTCCCATGCTTCAACCTTGTGAGCTGAACAAACTATTGTTTTCATAAACTAGTCAGTGATATTCGGATATTGAAACCAAGTTTCATCTAAGACAATAAACAAGATGAAAAGGCAAAGGTTAAGTTTTGTCAGATGGCTTATAAAATAAGTAGGTTCTGTGATTCTTTATTTGTTAGTATGTTCATTAATGATTTATTTGTTAATTACTTAAAAGTCTATGCAGAGATTGCTTGTTCGTCTTTGGTGGGGAAGTTCCATGCTGTGGTCTCACCCTCAGCATCCTAGTGCAAGATCAAGTTGCTAACCGATGAGTTCCTGCATTTGTGAGTTACCTGCTCATCACAGAAGGATGAAGTGACCACATGAACACCTGGGTCAATGGTGATGCCTGCTGAATGTTTTTACTTGTGAGGAGATAGATAGATAGATAGATAGATAGATAGATAGATAGATAGAGAGAGGCAAACACAAAGAGAGTCAGTATGTGTGTACCAGAGCCTTTTGCCACTGCAAACAAACTCCATAGGCACATGCCACTTTGTGCATCTGGCTTTATGTGGTTATTGGGGAATTGAACCTGGGCCATCAGGCTTTGCAAGCAAGTAACTAAAACCCCAGAGCCATCTCCTCAGCCCCAGGCTAGACATTTCTGAGACTCCATCCGTGACTCAGTGGCATATGAATGTGTAGGTCTCCTTCTGTGCTACCGACCCTGGGACCACATCTTAAGACTAATGAAATTCATACCACAGCTGCTCTTTGTGAATGTCTATCTGTCTTTGCTTTTGTCTTTCACTGTGAGGGTGAAGGGTGAAGTCCAGAGTCCCTAGTTCTGGTGCGGACCAGAAGCCTCTGATTATCTGCAGTTGGGTGAGAGCTTGCCTTTAAGACCCCTTTTCCGATGAGTCACCATGCTTTTAGTGCACATAATTACTGTGCACTGGCACATGATGCCCCTCTGGAGTAGAAATGAGTCACCCTGGTTTTCAGGTAATAGCCTGGGCTGACTAAGTTCTCAGAGTGATGAGATCAGCCTGAGGCTTGGAGTGCATGTTGCTGGCCGTGTGATTTCACAGTGAGTGACAGGCAGGCGAGCGAATGCAGAAAAGCCAGAAGGGAATGCAAGCACAGAAGAGTTACAAAAAATAGCCCACTGAGCCATCACACGGAGAACAGGCCATGACCGTGACCATGACATTTCTGCAGGGATGGGCGCTGGGTGATACAGAAATATTGATGAGGTGCCAGTTTTAATGTATCTTCTCCGACTACCATTTAGCTGTGAGACTGTGCTGGGTGCTAAGGTAAATGTTTGTAATTCTGTTTTCAGTCAGTGACTTGAAATTACAGAAAAATTTCATTTTCCGGTTCTGAAGGATTGATTTCTCCTGAGGGCTGCAGGAAGTTTGTCTGCTTGCTTCCAATGGGCTGCTGGCCACCTTAGCCTCTCCTTGGCTTGTAGAGGACTCACTCTGCTTTCACATGGCCCTTTCTCTGGGTGTCTTTATTTCTTCTTTCCTTTGTACTTGTCTTTGTGTCCAACTGTCCTCTTTCTGTAACGAAACCAGCTACATTCATTAAAGTCCATCTTTTAAAAAAATGTATTGATTTGCAAGGATGGAGAGAGAGCGAGAGGGTGTGAGTGTGCCAGAGCCTCTAGCTGCTGCAAAGAACTCCAGATGTACGTATCACTCTGCACACCTGGCTTTATGTGGGTACTGGAGAATCGAAGTGGGATAGCTAGGCTTTGAAGGCAAGTGCCTTAATCACTGAGCCGTATTTCTAGCCCAGAAGGCTGTCTCAGTGACATATTTTCACTTGCTTATCTCTATGAAGATGATCTCCAAATAAGGTCACATTCTGAGGTATTGGTGGATAGGCCATCAGCATATTACTTTGAGGGGATTTCATTCAAGCTTAAATGCCTTCCCAACCATAGTAATATGAAGTTTGCTACAGGAGGCAAACTTGTCATTATTTTCCAGCCAGGGTACAGTGAGGAGACCACTGCCTCAGTCTCCGTAGATGACGAAGGAGGAACAAAGGGCTGTCACTTGTCTCCTCTGGATTGTCCAAACTTGATCATTGTCTTAGGAGACTTTGAATGCGTGAATTTTGACATATGCTATTTTGGGCACACAGCTCATTCAAGGAAGTCTAAGCCCTAATGGTCTTAGTACCAGAGTAAGAGCGAGCACAGGGAAACTCCCTGGTACCAAAGGCTGTCAAGGAGGATAGTAATTATCACTTAAGTGGGCCTTGAGTGGAAAACTAGGCTAAGTCCCCCCTCCTACAAAAGATGAAAGTCACAGGGAACACTTTTCATCTGTCACATCTAAACAAATCAAGGTGTCTAGTTATGATTTCAACCCTAAAAGTTTAAGGATGTTGGTAGGATTCATGGGATATTTGTGTTGCTTCTAAATGCTTAATAGTAAAGTGGTGTTTTACATGTACATTGATGAGAAGAACATGCATATCACTCTTCATGGCTGTCTCTTTGAATACTACAGTCAATGTAGATTCAATAATTGTCACCACACATGTACCCTAGGGAGTGGAGCTGGGACCTTGAAAAGACTTGAAATCTGTGGTGATGGGAGAACTTGAATGGGCACCTTCATTTCAGATTACACCCCAGTATTCTAGCTCAAGATGTGGGAAAACACAAGTGAAATGTGATGTGTTGTAAGGTCATGCAAGACACCAAGCTGGGCGTGGTGGCTGTCATTCCAGAACTAGGAAGGCGGAGGCGAGTTCTAGGCCAGCATGGCTACTGAGTGATTTCTTGTCTCCAACAAGAAAAAGAAAGAAAGGTAAAAAGAGTGCAAGGATGCAAGATCTACCAGCAGCAGAAAGACTCCCCGACCAGCCAGGAATGAATGCCTCAAACGGGAAAGAGATACAGGAATGAGGAGAAGATGGTAATGAACTTTCCCCTTCAAGAGGTCAGGGTGAGGGGCTAGGGGCTAGAGCTAGGATTAGGGGTTAGGGTTAGGCTAGAGTTAGGGTTAGGGTTGGGTTAGGGCTAGGGTTAGGGTCAGAGTCAGGGTCAGGGTAAGGTCAGGGTCAATGTCAGAGTTAGTTTTAGAGAAGAGCTTCTGTGCCACATGACATTGACAGAGTGGAACGCAATGAAAAAGTATTTTGTAGGTAATGTTACAAACATTGTTCAGTGTTGTGCTTTCATAGGAATTTATATTCATGAAAATCAGAATGAAGAACCATACCTGTCCACCGACCTGGCGAGTTGGGCGGATAAATGGCAGATGTGTCATCTGACCTTAGACTGTTTGGAACATGTTCCCAATTTCTCCCCCAGGAACATGTACCCATATACTACTCCAGGATCATGTACCAGCATACTACATCACACGCACATGCTAATACACTACATGAATGTCATGTATCTGTGGATTATGTCAGAATCATGTCCCCATATACTGCATGAGATACATGTACCCGCAAACCACATCTCTGTAGTGGGAACTGTAGATTCTTTTTAATTTTACACACAGGTGTGTGACTCTTTATGAAATACAATGAGAATGCCAAGGAGAAGAGAGTGAGAGATAGAGAGGTAGGTAGGTAGTTAGGGAGGGAGGGAGGGAGAGAGAGAGAGAGAGAGAGAGAGAGAGAGAGAGAGAGAGAGAGAGAGAGAGAGAGAGAGAGAGAGAGAGTCAGCCATCATTCTCCTCCAAGCTCAGCTCCAGGTGGTCCTGCGTGCAGAGTTCCTGCTCTCCCTCATTGTTCATCCATCCACGTGACTTGGACAGGTCTTGGGACCATTGCAGAAGTTCTCCTTGGGAGCTAAACGTCTTTTATGCTCTTTTCAAAAACATCTATCCAGTGGTGTTGCTTAGAGATCGAAGGCTTTTTTGCTGAAGTGGCCGAGAATAGGAGTGGATGTGGAGACCTAGAGATCAGTCCTTTATTCAAGGAACAAAACCCAACATCACGGTCGCACAGAGGCTCCAAGAAAAGCCCTGCTTCAGCATTCAGCGTTTCTCACTACGTGACTTTTCATGCTTTTAACCTTATTAAGCTACCATTTAGCAAATGTCAGATGTATTTTCAGAGGCAGTTAATCACAGAGCCACCTTCGGAGGCAGGTGAGTCCCCTCACTGCTAAGCGGCTTGCCTGGACTCTCCGAGCAGGACACTTTAGCACAACCCTTCCTCTCTGAGGCCAGGTCTGGGATAGTCTACCATCTGCAGCCGAGACAGTAAGTCATGGCCAGTAGGTGCTGAGGCCATCCCTGTGCTGGTACCAATGAGGATGGGTCACACCAGCAGCAGCAGTGCCCCAAGCCAGCTGTCACCGTGCTTCAGTCGATAACCCTCCTAATAATGGCCCTCAAGTACCAACTGGCAGGCCTGGAAGCCATGTATCACAGAGGCTGGTGTGTTGACCCCTCCTGGAAGGACTTCATGGCTTCCTGTCACAGTGACCTTCCTTGGGCTATTTGCAAGCGGGACAGGAGCTCTGGGTCCTGTCAGGCCTGGTTCTCAATGCCACCAAAGACCCACTGATGCCTTAAGGCGAAGATGGCAGGAACAGACAACCCCTGGGGTTCTTGAGTCTTTGAGGCGAGGCTGAGATCACTGATGCAGGACTTGGGAGCCGCCCTTTGGGAAGAGAGCAAGATGGCCTTGGAGGGTTGGTCATAGGGACATGCTGAGTAATGAGAACCCAAGGAGGCCTGTGGCTGCCAGTGGTTAGCTGCTCCTGGTCTGGGTCACCTTGAAGTCCAGTTAGCTGCTGGCTAGTAACAAATAGGCAAGTGATACCTTAGGTGGGTCCTGTCCATGGATTCTTTGAACACATCCACAATGCAGGAGGCACCAGGAGCAGAGATGGCGGTGCCAGGCCATTTGTGGGTGTTGAGGCTGGCAGAATAGAAGCTTCTGGAAAGAAGGCATGTGATGGTGTCTCCTCCAGTGAGTCCTGTGAAGCCAGCATGGCTCCCTTGCACAGGTTTTCTAACGTCCTCTGGGAGAAAAGTTTTCTCTGGTAGCGGATGCTGTCTGGAATATGCCTCATTCTTTGGTGGATTTTATTTTTTTGTGTGTTTATGTGTGTACATTGTTTTGTGTGCACGTGAGAATATGGGTCCTTCCTTGCCCCCCCTCCCTCCTTTCTTCCTTGTTGGGTCTGTGTGGGTGTGGCATGGTGTGTGTGGGTCACAGGACACTCTTGGGCTTCCTTGCCTTCTGCCTTGTTTGAGACAGGATCTTGTTTGCCTCTGCATGTGCTCAGTGGCTGGCCTGTGAGCTTCAGGAACTCTCCAAGTGCTTGGTTAATCTGGAACTCATTATGTGCTCTCAGACTGGCCTCAAACTCACAGAGATCCTCCTAACACTGCCTCTGGAGTGCTGGGATTAAGGAGAGCTCCACCACGCCCCCTAGTGCTGGGATTAAAGGAGAGCTCCACCATATCCCCTAGTGCTGTGATTAAAGGAGAGCTCCTCCATGCCCCCTAGTGCTGGGATTAAAGGTGTGCATCACCACACCCCCAATGCTGGGATTAAAGGTGAGCACCACACCCAGCCTACTTCCCTGTTTCTTGTGGCTCTTCCATTTTGTCTCTGGACGTGTGTTAGTGGGTGAGGCTTTATTAGGGTTCTGGGGACTTGATCTCTGGTTGTCAGGTTTGCATAACAAGCCCTTTTAACCACCGAGCCATCTCCCAAGCCCCTTTCTCCTTGTTTTACCAATGATTTGATACATGTGGCATTTAAATTAATATAAATTAGTTGGAAAAAAGTCAAATAAAAAAATTAGTCTTTTCCTCATAATGGCTAATTTTCCAGTGCTCGGAGACTGCCTTGGTTGGCAGCCACCCTGTGGACAAGGAGGAGGGGCATTTCTACCCGCACAGCAAGGCCCCATGGCAGCGCTGTGCTAGAGACTCCCACTGTGCCGCAGGACCTGCCCTGCTCTCTGCTGCTTCCTTAGACGTCAGTGGTTAAGGCAGGAACACAGTCTTTCCTTGTTAAATTCCCAGTTCCTGGACACTGTTTCATTCCTACAGCCTGCTGGTCTGTTGTTCTTAATTGACAAATTTCCCCAGGAGTGCAGACCAACTTCCTTCCCTGGAGTTTTGTCTTTCATCCCACATGAGGAGGAATCTGCCACACCCAGTCGTAGTCACAGGAGTCATGATCAGATGTGTCATCAAAGAAGGCCACGGGGTGCTGGGGCGATGGGTTAGTGGAGGAGACAACTTGCTGCAGAGACCCGAGTTCAATTTCCAACAATGGCATAGCAAACTGGGCCTGGATTCAGGTGCCCGGAACTCCAGTGCTGAGGGTGTGGAGACAAGAGGTTCCCTGGGGGTTCCTTGGTCAGTCAGTCGAAGTGAGAAGCAGGGAGCTCCAGGTTCTGTGAGACTCTGTGTCAGGGAAATAAGGTGGAAGAGTCACCAAGGAGGACACCGATGTCTTCCTCTAGGCTCTGTCCACATGAGCACAGGGAGTGTGTATCTGTACTCCGTGCATACCTCACACCTATACCTACATACTACAGTCACATACACACACACACAGAAGGCAAGGCTTCTCATCAACTCTGACTTTGTAGAAGACATACTGAGGGCCTTTTCCTGGTGGGCCAGACCACAGTCCGCTTCTACTCTGAATGTGTGGCCTCTTTACAGTGCCAGACACACGTCTTGCTGAGGAGTCTGGTCTGGATCCTTTGAATTCTGTCCAGAAATAGCCATGATTTCCTGGTGGTAGGGACTTCTGCCTCCAGGATTTGGGAACGGTAATGGTTTGTGACTGGTACTGGGTCCACAGGGGCTTTCTGTCACCAGGACAGGCTGAGCAGCTTTGCTCTAAGGGTTCTTAGTGCCGCCTGTGCTCCTGCAAGGATGAATCTGCTACAGCCGATTGTAACTTCTGGAATGACATTCCTGGTGGCCTTACACTTAGTAGGTGTTCTACCCACGTTATTTATTTGGAAACATTTAATCATTGTTCTTGCATTTCTTCTTTTCAGGTCTCAGCTACTTCTAAGATAGACTCACTGTGTAGTATGAATGTTCTGGAAAGATGGCTCAGTGTTTAAAGTGTGTTTCCTGCACAAGCGTGAGGGCCTGAGGGAGCCTGGGAAGCCTTTGTTTCAATCTCCGCATATCTAGAACCCAGGTCAACAGCTAGGCATGGTCACACGTATCTATAACCCATAGACCTGTGGGCAGTGGAGACCATGGCGCTGCTGGGGTTCACGAAAGCAAACTCTGGAATCAGTAAGAGACCCCATTTGCAAGGAAAACCAAACAAACAGGTGGGTGGGTGATGAAGGAAGGGGGATACTGGATGGTCTTTTCCAGCCATCACATGTGAGCCCACATGGTGACACGTCATCGCATGCACCCTCGTACACCACACCACACATACTATGCACATGCAGAAACACAACAACCAAAAAGAATGTGTGTAAGCCATTAGGAGCTGCTCCCGTGACACCTGGGACAGAAAGCAATGCACACAGAGTCTGTGATCATGCTCTTTTCTTGGTCAGACAGAAAGGTATGGGTCATGGGAACATACCATGAGTCCACGCCATCCCTCAGGGAGCCTTTCGGAAAGACTTCAGATAAGAGGTGGAGATAGGGCTATGAGTAGAGATACGGCTCAGCAGTTAGGGTGCTTGCCTGCAAAGCCTGAGGACCCTGGTTCGATTCTCCAGTACCCATGTAAAGCCAGATGTGCAAGGTGGCACATGCATCTGGAGTTCGTTTGCAGTGGCTGGAGGACCTGGTGCACCCATTCTCTCTCTCATAAACAAGCAAACAAACACATAGATAAAATATTTACAATTTTAAAAAAGAGGTGGACTAATACAGACAGCCCACAGAGGAGGATATACAACTGATCAGGGATGGGGAGGGGGGGAATTGGGGAATTCGGGATAACAACGCATGGTTTGCCCACTAAATAATGTAACACATTATGGACAATAAATATATATTAAAAAAAAAAAAAAAGAGGTGGAGATGGAGCGAGCAGGCACTCAGAGCTGCTTGCTCCCTGTCGGCCTGTGACCTTAATGTCTGAATAGCAGTAGAAGCAGTCAGGAAAGTGACCTTAAAATTCTTTCCATTCTGTGACTTCTGTTAAGCCCAGATGATGTGCCAGGCTGTATTTGGTCTGTGTCAGTACTGTAATACATCTATTCTGTTAGCCATAGTCAGGCCTGACCATTGCCAAGAAGTCTCCCGTGGGTTCTGTTGTAGTTACAGTTCCTGTTGCTGGGCCAAAATACTTGACCAGAAGCAGCTCTGAAGGGAGGAAAGTTTTCCATTTTGGTTTGCATTCTTGAGGGGAAGCTTCATGATGGTGGGGACAAGATGGTAGAACAGAGGCTGGACATCATCTCACTGCCAACATCAGGTGGACAACAGCAGCAGGAGAGTGTGTCCAACTCTGGCAAGGGGAGCTGGCTACAGAAACCCGTCCCTAACAACACACCTCCTCCAGAGAGGCTCCACCTCCCAAGTTACCATGAGCTGGTGACCAAGCATTCAGAACACGTGAGTTTGCAGGGATATCCAATTCAAACCACCCCATGTTCCTCCATGGCCAGGTTAACCTATGGGTTTGTTCATATTTCCAGTTGTAGACTGGAGTCTGTGACCCCTTAAAAGACCATTCCCTACTGCCTTCCCTCCTTCTTTTCCCCGTTTTCACTCCCTATGTCTCCCATTTTCTTCCTCTTCACATGAAAGTTGCATTTTATTTATTTATTTATTTATCTATTTTTGTTTCCCAGGTATGGTCTCTCTAGCCCAGGCTGACCTGGAATTCAATTTGTAGTCTCAGGCTGGCCTCAAACTCACAGTGATCCTCCTACCTCTGCCTCCTGAGCATCAGCACACCAGGCTCATTTTATTTTTAAAAATTAATTAATGAATTAACTAACGTGTGCGTATGTGGTGGGGCATGTGAGGACCTCTTGCTTTTGTAACTGACTGCCCATCCAGTTTTATGTTGGTGGCTGGGGAAATGAACCTAGGTCAGCAGGCTTTGCAAGCATGTGCCTTTAATCACTGAGTAATCTCCCTAACCCCTATCTTATCTTTTTTTTTTGGGGGGGGGTTGAGGTAGGGTCTACCCAGGCTGAATTGAAATTCACTATGTAGTCTCAGGTTGGCCTCAAACTCACAGCAATCCTCCTACCTCTGCTTCCCAAATGCTGGGATTAAAGAGGCGCATCACCATGCCCGGTTCATTTTATCTCTGATTATAAGTAATATATTCTTTTTTTAAATTTAATATTTATTGTCCATAATGAGTTCCATTATTTAATGGGCAAACCATTCTTTTTGAAAATACTAAAATACATGGAAGATTTTTAGCTCTTTGTCCTTTCTTTTTCTTTTCTTCCCAATTCTTCTATTCTTTCGTTTCTTCTTCTTTATTCTTCATGCAAGGTCTTGTTATGTTATGTATCCCAGGATGCCCTGGAACCATGTATCTCAGGATGGCCTCAACCTTGTGGAACTTCTGCCTCAGCCTCCCGAGGCTGTGGTTGCAGGTGGTAGTGTGCCTCACCACCACACATATCACTGTCATAAGAAAACTCTGTCATTAAATGCATTGGGGTAGCCACAAGCCAATACAGCTTTTATTGGGGCTAGTGGCTAACTGTACCTCAAATTCTGAAAGGGAAAAAAAATCAGAACAAAACAAAGCAAAAAACCGAAAGAAACATAAAGAACAAAAATGCTGGTGGTGCACACTCGTCCCCCCATGGGAACCTGGGTAATTTATGTAACAGTTCTTGAAGAGGTCTGCTCTGTTCCCAGTAACCTTTTGATTAAAATACCAGGCTTGCCATTCTCAGAGGAATTGGTTTATCAGACATTCTCTGCTTTATTTTCTCACTTTTCTCTTTGTCACTTTGTAGGGTGGTCACCTCCGAATGCTATTTGGGGCAGAAGCATTTCTGTATATAGGAGGTGCTGTGCCAGGCTTTCTACCAGGAAGGGAGGGAGAAGAGGCTTGAAGGAAGGAAGGAAACAGGATATAATAGAAAGGACATTATGAATGAAGACAGATAGAGTTTCTGCAGAAGTTGGTGAGGCAAACAGTGGGGAGGGAGTCATGGGAAAAGGGTAGGAAAACTGTTACCAGAAGGAAGACAGGGCAAAGTTTTAGAATCCGGGTGTGGAATCCAAGCTTGATTAGGACTAGAGTAGATAAATACCGAGAAATTTGGGTTAAAATATTTTTATAAGAGGGGAAAGAGAGGAGAGGGAGAGAAAGAGAGGGAGAGAGAGAGGGGGGGAATGTGGGCACTAGGGACTCTTGCCACTCCAGATACACATGACACTCTGTGCATCTGGCTTTATGTGGGTGCTGGGGAATTAAACCCAAGTTGATAGGCTTTGCTTTTTAAAAAAATTTATTTATTCATTTTTCAAGGAGAGAGAGAGAGAGAGAGAGAGAGAGAGAGAGAGAGAGAGAGAGAGAGAGAGAGAGAGAGAGAACACCAGAGTCACCACCACCTTGTGGATCTGGCTTATGTGGGTCCTGGGGATTGAACCCAGGGCCTTAGGCACTGGAGGCAAGTGCATTAACCGCTGAGCCATCTCTCCAGCCCCTGACAGGCTTTGCTTTAACCACTCCGATATTTCCCCAGAGAGCTAGGATAGGGTGGAAGTGTGATTCGGAGCATCTCTCCGGCACACACATGACAAGGATTGAGTGAAGGGTGGAAAGATGGCTCATGGCTGGTTGCAGAAATTCAGGCGTGCCTGACGAAGCTCTCAGGTTACAGAGATGGAGAAGGAAGGGTGACTGAGTTACAATATAAAGAAAGACTCCGAATGCGATTTTCAAAGCTAATGTTATTTATTTATGAGAGAGAGGGACAGATAGATGATAGATACCTAGACAGATACATAGATAAAGGGTGTGTGCCAGGGCCTCTTGCCACTACAAATGAACTCCAGACACATGCACCACTTTGTGCATCTGGCTTTATGTGGGTACTGGGGAATCGAACCCAGTCCATTCGGTTTTGCAAGAGAACCCCAGCCCCCTAGAATGTTTTGACTCTCTGTCTCCATTTCAAAGATAAGCCCAAGTTTTAACACTGTCCCAAGATTTATATTAGATACTATTTTAGTTTGACTTGAAATCTAATTAGGCATTGCTTTGACATACTTAACACCGAGTAGGTTGAAAATACTAAATACTAACATTTGTTGATTCTTCATTATTGCCTGTTGTGCTATATATAACTACTTGAGGTCAACATTTACTGATATATTCAGATATTTAAAAAATTATATTGCTGGCTCTGTTTCTTTCCAGTAGCATGTTTTAAAGTAGACATTTTATATATTACTTCAAAGTGTTAATTGTTAGTGTTAATGGTCTACCTTAAATCTCAGCTTTTGGTTGCCTGCCTACGTCTTCAGCTCTCTGTGAAGCTAGGGGGCTGGCCAGCTCACCTTCTCTGGCTTGGACACTGGTGAAGTTGATCAAACCTTGGAACAAAGACTGGCTTTTCTGGAATCTCCTGGCAGGACTTTCTTTCATTGGGTCCGTCCTTGGTTAAGTATGTTGAGTCTGGCAAGATTTGCTATTTTGAATTCATTTTTTTTTAACATTGATGAATTTGCTTGGGATTTGGCCCTGAGTGATGAGATCATGTTCCTTCTGGTCTGCTCAGGCCTTGAAAGTCAGATCTGGACAGGCATTTGTCTTGGCTACTGTATTTCTTGTGAGGGGAAATTAATGAAGTTTGTACCACACAAATATGTGTGCCCTGACCAATTGAATTTTAGTAGTTATTTCACAAGTTGAAGGGCATGACCTGAAGCTTATTTGAGTGTTTTGGTTAAATGGGGGCTATTTACTTCTCATGACAAGGAATTATAAAGTTTGTTCTCTGCAACAAATAGTTATACACATTTTATTGTATAGGTTCCAATTTTTCCCTTTATTATTTCTTTGTAATTTTGGAATTTCTTCTCATTAGAACTTTAGTTCCTGAACTAATGATTTTTTAAAGGAAAATTAAAGCCCACTAATTAATGTTACTATACTGAGAATGAAGTATTTGATTTATGCCATGCATTTGGTAAGTCAGAGGAAGAAACCAGATGTCCTGACTTGGGATAATATCTCTTCATAGTGTTGGCCCAGAGTCTCTGAGAGTACCTGTTGTTTTTTCTTTGTCTTTATTATCCATAATTACGTACATTGTATGAGCAGATCTTATGATGGTAGTCCCATTACCCTCCTCCCTGTCCCCAACCCACTGGGGACCCTCCTCATGGGCATAATGGATCAGTCCCTGGGGTAGAGGTTATAAATAGCACAGGAGGTAGCCAGTCCCCCCCTTTATGTGTTGTTGCTGAGGGGGGCAATGTCTCTGGATATTCTCCATCACCATGGCTCTTACAGTCTTTCTGCCCTCTCTTCCACTCACTTCCCTGAGTCATGGTGGATGAGTTTTAAGTCTGTTTTAATGCTGACATCTTAAGCGTCTCTGGACTTCTGCTTTGGGTTGTGTTGGATATTGTTGGTGTCTGTCTCTGACCTATTCTGGGTTATCTGACTTGCTGTGGTGATAGGTCTCTTGTTTTTCACAAAGTTTCCATTTGGGGCCTACACGATAGGCCTGGGTGGCTTATCTCTTTCTTGCCGGGATGTCAGCTATCATCCCATGGCTTGTTGGTGGAATTGGGTTGTCCATAGCTCTCCCTGCCTTCTGAAAAATACGAACAGAATCTCCATTGGAGAGTGAGATCAGTATAGGTTAAACGAGACACACATTGCTAATTTGGAAAGATTCTATTGGGTGTAGCCTCTCTGAAGTTCTCTGGTAGTGGGAAGTTCCCCTTGGAGCCCAAGTTTTTGGTCTCTATAGGGTTTTGCCCTGGGTCCCAATTCCAGTTAAGCGTTCCTTATCACTGAGTGGATTTCTCGGCCAATTTGAAATCCATTGATTACCCCCTAGGTTTTGGTGCCACTATTGCACAGGTGGTCACTTCTTGACTCCTTGATTTCGCCTATAAATTGTTTTGTTCAGCATTCTCATGACAACAGTCTGAATTGTGTATCAGTGCTCTCTGCTTTCTCCAAATATCATTGACCATTTTCCCCTGGCAGCTCATGTAGCACCTGGTAGCACTACACATGCTACCATCTGGGAGCTGGTTACCATTCTGGATCTCGTAGGGTCTCTTGGTGTTGTGTGATGACTTTCTGTGGTTTCTTCAGCAATAGGATCTTATCTTTGGCCTGGGGTGGGTACTCAAGAGCTTTGTCAGAAGCCTGTTTTGTTTTGGAGAGTGCCTGTTCTTTCATCCAAGTAAAAAGAAAAATGTACCCATCATTGGAAATTGACTTGTTTTGACTTTTCACACTATGTTTTTGGAAATGAAAACAGCATGAAATAGATATGTCATGAACTCTGAGATGGAATCCAGGCTCCTTGATTTACAAACGAATGGTCTAGTCTATAGCACCTCTGTTCTTCATCTGCTCATCTGGGAAGTGGCCACGGGCACAGTGAACAGGTCCCTGGGCACTTAGTTATCCATGAAGCCTGTAGAGTGGGAACACACCCCACCCCACCCCACCCCAATAATTCATTTACTGGCTTCTCTTCTTGACCTCACCTTTCAAGATGCCTTAGATGATGTTCTATTCTAGCTTTACTATGTGCAGAATATCCTTAAGTAAAAACTGTTTTTACTTTAGTAAGTTTCCTCAGAACACTAAGTTTGAGCAAAATGGTTACTAGGAGTATAGAATGGGAAGAAATCAATCGCTCTTCTGTTTAGGAAAAAGATTAGTATATTAGTGTTGAAAGGAGTAAATGGGGCTGGAGAGATGGTTCAGTGGTTACAGGCGCTTGCTGGAGCCCCTGGGGAAAAGCTGGTGTCCCAACACTCCCCTAAGCTCTAACTCTTCTTTATGACAAATGACTCCTGACACATTGCCAGTTAACCTGATGGTTTTATATATATATATATATATATATATATATATATATATATATATATATATGTGTGTGTGTGTGTGTGTGTGTGTGTGTGTGTGTGTGTGTGTGTGTGTGTACACATACAGAACTTCAGCTTTTCATGGGTCCACTGAGGTTTCTTCTTATTGGTAATCCTTTTTAAAATGTCACCCAAAATTGAGATATGAAAATTGAAATCTGTCTTTGAAAAAGGGGTGTTTGATTTTCTACTCATTTGTCTCTGCAGGGTACAAGCATGTCAAATGATATTTCCTCCATGAATGGAACATGCCCATCCCTTTATTTGGATAATGATGCCTTTGCTTTGTTCCTGTGCTCAGGAAGTATGGACCACATAGGTCCTGGGATTGAATTGAATCAGGGGAAAAATTGGCTTTGGAGGGATTTAAATGCATTTGCTTTCAACATCAAAAAATGGTGGTTGATTGCAAGAAAGCTTGCATTTTCTATTACTGTCTTTTCTCAGTCCCATTTCCTTTTTTGGCTCCTTGAAGGAGAGCCAAGAAGTAAGCTGTGTGGCTCTTTCCCATTGATTTCCCTGGACCAAAGCTCAAGCTCTGATGGAGATAAGAGCATTGAAGGTTGTCTTTACACCAGTTCAGTTGAGTCAGCATCAACTAATTCAAAGCCTTGGCGTGGTTTTTCTCTGAAGCAAACCAGAGTCAGTCTTTGGATAGAAGGGAAGCCGGGTAATGGCTTAACCTGATCATGCGATTGATTTTTCTTCTATTCGTTATTTTATCTTTTAATCCCATTGTGTGTTCATTTCATGCATGTATGTATGTATGTTCATATATGTGTATGCAGGTGTGCAAACATGCGTATGCCTTATATGTGTGAGGCCAGAAGACAACCACAGGTGTCTTTCCTCAGGTATGCTATCACTTCTTTTTAACACGGGGTCTTTCATTGGCCTGGAAATTACCAATTAGACTAGACTGGCTGGCCAGTGAAACCCAGGGATCCACCTGTCTCTACCTCCCCAATGCTGGAATTATCAACATGTGCCTCCATGCCTAGCATTTTTACATGGGTGTTGGGAATCAAGCTTAGGTCCTCATGCCTATGAGGCAAGCATTTTAACTGATGAAGCTATCTCCCCAACTCCTATTTACCATTCATTCTGAGTCAGGCTCTTGCTATAGAGACCAGGCACAGGCATGCACCACCATGCTTGGCTCCAGCTATTTAAGACAACAGTTGTTCCAGGTCATAAGGGTCATCAGCCCAGCTCCTTCTTCTAATTCAGTTCAGTATCAGCACATGGGTATTCTTCATTGCTTTTTCATTTCTGAACTTGTTCCTGATTCCATGGGTGAAGTGACATACATTCCACGAAGCAGGCTTTGGAAGCTTGGTTGTTCAAACACTGGTTTGATTTGGTCTGGCTGTGTTGATCTGATTGGCCTGGTCTATCTGTTCTGGTCAACAGAGGTCAGAGATCTCTTCCTTAGTCCCTGGTTTTCAGGCCCCTGGGTGTAAGATTTAAAAATGAAGACTCTGAAACCAGGTTTGATAGAGAGACACTGAGATGGATCTCTTTTAAAGGGTGGGTTATTATGCTATGGCTAATTTATTTGGGAACAACCATATAGCCCATGGGGTCTCAAAGCCTAGTGGGAAGGGAGAGAGAGGGGGGCAGGCTTTGGTTCTGAGAAACAAAGCGAGGTGTTCCTTCTTATAGGTTTCTGGGGAAGGGAGAAGTTCCATACCATGTCACCCAGCCTATGTGCTGGAAGCGTCAGAGGCAATGAATGGGGCGGGCAGGGGAGTCAGGATGATAGTAGAGAGATCCCATAACCATAATTCAAGTGGCCTTGAGACCCATGGCAGTGGGGTGCTGGCTAGGCTTGCGCCCGTTTTTCATCCTGTTCATTGCAGTGGCAGGGGAGAGGAATGTCTGCTCAGTGAGCCTGCGTCAGATGCTACGGCACTTGTGTGTGGATAAATCCCTGTGGAGCAGCCCTATCTGGTCTCTCAATGTGAACACCAGGCTGGTTCTAGGCAATGATGACACCTTAGCTCACGTGCTCAGGTGAGAGAAGAGCGCATGCCTTCAGTGGGTGGTTAAGGCCTCTTCCCCAGGGCCCCTGGCTCAGGGTCTTGGCTCTGACACGGACTTGCCAGATGACCTTGAAAAAATTATTTTGCCTTTTTATGCTTGAGTTTCCTCATCCGCATGATGGGAGTGATGTTATTTATTTATTACATATAACCCCCCCCCCGAGATCTGTGCCTGACAGATAACCAGGTTGTTACCCTCCTCCTTGTTTCTATCTGTGTCTGTCCTAATGTGTGCCCTCTTGGCTAAGGCTGATGCTTGGAGATGTAAAATCAATGAACTAAGTATAGCCTGTGCTGCACTGGCGAAGTGGCCTTGACTTTGAAAGCTCTGACCTAGTTCCTCTGATGACAATGTCTCTAACCACTGGGATTATTGACTATGTCTGGAGGTGACATCCTCTTGCAGGGTGGCCCCAACTGTGATTCCACTTAGCGCTAGAGGTCGTGATAAGCCTTTGCACATGGCTACATGAGGCTAAGTCAAATGTTAACTGACTTAAAATTAGTCAAAGTATTTAATAAAAAATAAGAAAGGCCTTGTCATGGTTGCCTGCTGGGGTTTCCTGTCATTGGATCTTGTTTTTTTGGGTCATGAGGACACAGCCCTGGGCTTTTATTTCTGTCTTAGTTCTGAATCGTGAATCTGACTCCAATAAATCATGCTTTGGGACAGCATTTCCTCCACTTTTCTCAATGAGGTCATTACGAAATGATGGTCTCTGAATATTTCAAGAAAGCATTGAATTAAAAAGCAGGCTCAGGGTTAGGGAGATGGCTCAGGGAATAATGCACTTCTCCTGTAACACAAGGACTTGAGTTTGGATCCCCAGAACCCACATGAAGCCACATGCTACAGGACAAGAAGCATCTAGAATCCCAGCGCACCTATGGTGAGACGGAGGTGAAGAGTCTTCTGGAAGCTCTTGGGTCAGCTAGCTTGGTGTGTACAGTGGCGTGTGCAGCAGCAAAAGAGGGACCCTGACGAAACATGGTGGAAGGTGATGTCCTACACTCAAGGAGGTCCTTTGACTTCCATCCGTGTATGTCCTCACTCACAGGAACACACACACACACATACTCTCACACACACACTCACACACATTTACACACACACACACACACACACACACACTCTCTCTCTCTCACACACACACACTCTCTCTCTCTCTCTCACACACACACACACCACTACCAACAACTTCAAAATAGACTCTCTTACTATTTCTGTTTGTTGCTCTGATTCTCAGGTTTATCTCCAGTCCGTTGAATTTCTGCTGCCTTATGAATCACACGTTCAGTCTCTTAACATTTGGTTCCTGTTCTTGATCAATTCGCTCAGGAAATGGTATTTTTAATCTTTTTGACATTTTATGTTTGATGAAGGACCATGATCCAAGTCACCTTTCTTTGGGCAGACCGTAAAGAGGTTAACTTGTTATAGGCAGTTAAAATCAAATCTTGTTTCCTGCTTTGGGGAGCTGCTGATATTGGTATTCAGGGCTCTAGCTGATGGCTTAGTGTTTCTGTCACAGTGAGCCCTGTGTGGAGTGGGCAGCCTCAGTGAGCCCTGTGTGGAGTGGGCAGCCTCAGTGGGCCCTGTGTGGAGTGGGCAGCCTCAATGAGCCCTGTGTGGACTGTCTGCCAGACTGGTGTACCTGAGATCTGGTAGGTTCTTTCATTTACTGCCTCATTATCATAGCTCAGTTACTGTGGGTATATATAATTATGGAGCACCTCTCAGAACCCTTCACATGGAAAAGAACCTAGCTTTGTTTTTTCAGAAATTGTTTGATGTGCAAGGCAGTGTTCCCTATGCTCAGGCTTTGGTGGTAAGAACAGCAGACTAAAGCTTTTCACATGGAACTTACATTTGAGCCAAGGTTGGAGAGAGGAGACAGAATGGGTGAAGAGCTTGTGGTTGGAGCAAAGCAGTAAAGCCAAATAATTAAGGTTGCCAGAAGCAGCAGGCTTACCTTGCCTCACCTTATTAGTTCAGTATTCATCTTCCCCTAGTTAATTATTTTTATATAACATTATCCGTTTTATTTATGATAGGTTTCAGTCTTAAATAAACTGGAGAAGCAGAGTCAAGACCCATCTTCCTTTTGGGGGAAGATCTTCCTCTTTGGAGGTCTCAAGTTTCTGAATGTTGGTTCAGTTTTCTAGGTCAAGGCTAATAGAGTGAGTTAGCACCCCACTGTGACTAAGCCGTAGGACCAGCCCCTGTGACTGTCACTCTGGGCTCATGATCCCAGGGCATCACAGGGGTGTCACAGGTGAAAGTGGCGATATTGGTGAGGGTGACTCGATGGTAATGTCTCCATTAGCTCCTCCTCTGCCCACACGTGTCAGTGACCTTCCCCCCTCTCCACCAGGCTGAAGAGAAGCCCGTAAATGAGAGGGATCAATTGCTTAGTCACTAAAGGAGCACTTTATATTCCCTTAAAGTAAGTCCTTGAAGAATGTCATCCATACTAGAAATGGACCATCGCCTGGCCTCCTGGCTTTATTTCAGTCCTTTTTATCTGTGTCTCTACCCAAGGCACATGCCAAATAATGATGGCTGGAGGAAGATGTAGGCATAATGAAGCAATTGTAGTCTGTTAACACTACACAGTTCATGTGACATATGACAGATTGCATGATGCAATCTATATGGTCTATAATGGTACGTATATATCTAACATATACGGTCAGGCATAGACCAGCTTGTAAAATCTCAGCTCTAGATAAGAAGAACACGGGGATTCTTTAGATCACTCTTTTCAACTGGGAAGTGGGAGTGCTTTGGGTGTCATCAAATTCGTTATAAACTTCAGTGTTTTTGTGAGTCCTCACAGAAGACTCTCAGAGTGCTTTCTTTAAGAAATGCTCTGGGTGGGGGGGGGGTTGGGGAGATGGATTGCTCAGTGGTTAAAGACGCTTGCAATGCCTGACAGTCTGGGTCCAGTTCCTTAGCCAACCATATAAAGCTGGATGGGCATTCATTTGCAGAGGCAAGAGACCTTTGCGTGCCCTCCCCACTCACTCATACTTACAAATAAACAAATAAATACTCTGGGAGCCAGATCTCAGAGGTAGACAAATGGAGACTCACTCAAGGTCACCCAGCTCTTGTCAGCCCAGATCCTGTCCTCAGTTCAGACCTTGTGACCAGACTATGGATTAAAAATATTTAGATGGTGATGAGGCTGAATTAGGTGAAACATTTTGTTCTATGTAATTACTTCAGGAGGTGTTGAATATGCAGAGCTGGGGCCAGCTGCCCAATGCGTTGGGGAGCTGTTTGTTCTGCCCATGTACACATGAGCTCGTTAGCAGAGAATTTTGGGATCTTTTCGAACTTTGTAGTAATTTGTAGGTGAGTCTATAGTAAGTACTGAAAAGAGTGAATTATTTGATTTCAAAAGGTTAATGGCTTAAGAATCTCATTAACCTATGTAGTGGCTGTTTCCTGTGTTTATTACAGCCCAGCTTCTGTGACCTAGAAAGGATAGCCCTTGCTCATCTCCAGACAGGCAGACAGACAGATAACACCCTGTGCTTCCCCTCTGCAGATGTGCGGAGGGCTTTATCAGTGGCCACCAGCTCCGGGTGTTACAGAATTCTCACAAGCAATGTGAGTTTCATTCAAGTCACCACATTATTCACAACAAAGTTCAGATATAGAGAAGTGATCAATTTAAAATGTATTACATTTGTTTTAATAGAAGGCTGACTAATTTTGCAACGTCTATTTTTAAGACCTATTTTTTAATTTCACTGCTTTATTGAGATATAATCAACAGATAAAGATTGTATATTTTACAGTGTAGACTGTGATATTTTGATGCATGCTTACATCCCAAAAGGATGACCATAATCAAGATAATTAACAAATCCATCATTTCAGATAATTGCCATTTGTGTATGTATGTTGAAATCTCTTTCAGCACATTTCAGTGGCAGAATACAGTGTTAATAACTGTGATTACATTAGAGCCACAAACCCTTTTCATTTTGCTTAACTGAAACTTTGTACTCTGTAATTTTTTTAGGATTTATTTATTTATTTTTCTTTATTAAGCAGAGAGAGAGAGAGAGAGAGAGAGACAGAGAGAGACAGAGAGAGAGAGGACACCAGGGCCACCACCTAGTGGGTTTGTCTTATGTGGGTACTGGGGAATTGAACTTGGGGCCTTAGGCACTGGAGGCAAGTGCCTTAACCGCTAAGCCATCTCTCCAGCCCCCTCTTTGTCATTTTTGACCAGCACCTTCCCCTTGTTTCCCCACCTCAACCCCAAGAAACCACCTTATTAGTTACTTTTGTGCCGCTATGACCAAAATACCTGATAGGAGAAAGTACTTAAGGAAAGAAAGCTTTATTTTGGTTCATGGTTTTGGAGAGATTCAGTACATTGTAGTGGGGAAGGTTTGACAGATGGTAACACCCACTTTTAAAAATGTTTACTTATTTATTTTCAAGCAGAGAGACATAGAGAGAAGAGAGTCAGAGAGAATGGGCATGCCAAGGCTTCTAGCCATTGCTGTGAACGGCTGCTGTGTATAACTGACTTTCTGTGGATACTGAAGAATTGAACCCAGGCCCTCATGCTGTGTGACAGGCACTTTATCTGTTGTACCATCTCGCCAGCCATAGGTCTACTTTTTCAGATCTCCTTCTTTTTCTTTTATTTGTAGTTCTTACCTTTTCATTCCAAAGCATTTATTTCATTTCCTCCTATCAGTTTTCTAGAATATCATCTCTCTATTTTTCCAATATTTCAACACCTAGAAATCAGTGACATCTCATTTTCTATGGAAGGCATACTGGTGATTTTTTTAAGCTCTACTTTTTAAACCTCTTATTATAATGTCTATTCACATGATGTGTTGTGCCACATGAACTACAAAGGTTATGTCCATATTTTCACCTGGACAGCCTTAGAAAAGAGCAAGATTATTTTTGTTTGTTCCTAAATATAGAAAAATAAGGGATCAAGGCAAAATTGATTATATTTTTTTGGTGTCTGAGGACCAATTCTTTGCATAGGCTGTCAATCAGATAAAGGGGTGACATGAATCTATTTACTCAGGGTCTTTCCAATAGTTGGAAAATGAAAAACACTCCCTTCCAAAATATTCCCAAACAGTGGGGACAGTGTTAGTGCTTAATAAAGCCTTGCTGAATACATGAATTGTGCATCTTTATTTGAAATTGGTATGGCTCCTTGGGAGGTACATTCCAAGATCTAGCAGGCTATCACCACAGATTGACCCCTCATGGGTATCCCAGAACTCTGCAAGGATGCTGTGAGGGCCAGAGTTCTGAAAGGCCCTTCAGCAGGGAGGGCAGCTTGCGGCAGGCTCAGGCAGGCCAGTGGGGAGTGTTGGCTTCCGAGGACACAAGGGGACATTTATGGATCTTTAGAGAACCCGAGTAGAGGGACTTTTAAATACAGCCAGATACTTCTGA
>PVHP010013626.1:2500-29421 GCA_004024765.1 Zapus hudsonius
ACGGCCATGACCTCGGGGATAAGTCAAGAAGTGCTGAGGAGAGGTGACAGCGGAGGGCCCAGCACCGGGACTTCTCCGTCACAGCTACTGGGGAAGAGGAGGAAGGAAGGGGAGGACTGCCCGTCATGGAAGCTTCCAGACACCAGCCGGCCCGAGACCCAGGCCTTCACAGGGCCTGGCAATGCCGGCACGAGACCTGCCTGACAGGAGGCAAAGATGGCAGCAAAGCAAAGGAGGGACGGGAAGGGGATCGAGGGGGAGGAAAGCGGGGCTGGGGAGGGAACTATGGCTGGCGTCTATAATTATGGGGGCCCTCAATAAAAAGTATTTTTTAAGAAAAGCGGGTGGACAGAGGCTCAGCAGCGTCTTGCCCAGGAGCCTTTTACCATCTCGTGTGGGAATTGACAACGGTCTTAAGCCACATTTTCTTTCCTGTATTCTAGTTTTCTTTTTCTAGTCCATTGATTTTAGGGTTTTAAACGTTTCGGAGGGTCTCCCTGCGGCCCGGGAGTCGAGTCCTCTGGGGAGACGCGGCCGTGTCCCCTCTGCGCTGCTGCTCTGTGACATCGCGTTTGGTCACAGGCCTAAAGGTTTCCAAACAAACCGGAGAAAATGTCCAATTCTTTGGAGGAATGACTGGAGTAGGGATTGCATGGTGGAAAGCTGGAACCTGAGTTTCCCTCCCTTAGGAAGACTGGGCACAGGGACGAACAAGGAAAGTTTTGTCACCAAGAAAAGACACACACGTTTCTGTATCACAAGTTATTAAAAGTATCAAACGCTTATAGGACGACGGGTGTTTAAAGGTTCATCAGGACATTGCAAGGTGCGCTGCTGGCGCCTTCCTTCCCAGCACCAGGGGGGCAGAGGTGGGAGGGTCTTGGGGGAAATTCCTGGCCAGCCTGGGCTGCAGTGGGAGCCTGTCAAGAACTAGAATCCCTTAGGGAGACCCATCCTGCAACAAATTCTCTTATTTGGCCACTGTTCTTGCTTTGTTCGGGGTCGCTGTCCTGTAGCCCAGGCTGACCCGGGAATCCCTGTGCAGCCCCCCAGCTGGCTAGCTGAGCCTCCCACCACGCCCGCCACGCTCTTTGATGAAAAATTACTACAAGGTAAAATGAAAATGTGTTTCCGCCCGGTTTCGAACCGGGGACCTTTCGCGTGTGAGGCGAACGTGATAACCACTACACTACGGAAACGCGCTGCAGGAAAGGCCGCAGCGAAGCCGTAGTTCTCAGGGCGCCGCCGCCCTCCGCCCACGTGACCCAGCATCTCGGCGGGATTCTTGATCCTACGAAAGACTGAACGCGAAAAGGAGACGGAGAGTTTAATATCAGTTTTCGTGGCTTGAATACTGAACGTGATGGCTAGGACGGTTTCTCACCACCGCGTGGCCGTGGGTCCCCGTGGGTTTCCACGGGTGACGTCAATCCTGCGTCACCCCCGAGCCCGGGCCGAGCTCACCTGCGCCCTGCACAGCGCCACCGCGCGGCCAGGCGCGGAATCCGCGCTAGGGGACACGTGACCAGCCTCACCTGGGGGGCTGCGGGAGGCAGGAGGATGGCTGCGAGTTCATACGCCAGCCTCAACGACAGAGTGAGGATTTTGTTTCCAAAAAGCAAATCCAGCCCATGCGTCGGAGCGCACGCTTTTAATCCCGGGCTATTTGCAGAGTGAGTCCGGGTCAGCCTGGGCTATAGCGAGACCTTGCAAAAAAGAAGAAAAAGGAATGGTTAAAAACGCGCCCCTTTCGGGAAAAGGAACTGCGCACCCGAGCCAGCCAGGAGTCGAACCTGGAATCTTCTGATCCGTAGTCAGACGCGTTATCCATTGCGCCACTGGCCCCGCACACGCACACCCGCCTGGTGGGGGCGTTTTCAGGAGAGGCGGCCTGTGCTCCTGGGGACACAAAGCATCTCAAGTCGCAAAGCATCTAAAGCTGCGAACCTCTCCGTCGACTCTCCGTTCAGCCAGTTCTCAACAGGCTCAGGAGACAAAAGCTGAAAAACACAGAATCAGCCTGTGACTTTTTGAGAAAATAACACAGCAGTGCTCAGCCAGGTAGCAGTGAAACACGAAATAAATAATACAGCTGTGAAAAGGCCTGCAGGGAAAATGAGAGGAGGGGAGGGAAACTGGAACTTGTTAGAGGGTGGCTTGATCTTTTTTCTTGTCTCTGTCATTCAAAAAAAAAATTTTTCCCCCAAATATTTACTAAGCTAGATTGCACAAGGCATTCGAATGCACGTCGCTTTAGGTCCAAGATGCCTTTCTGGAGGCCGGGGCCCATTCCTACACGTGTTTGGATGGTTAAGAGGTTTCTCAGTCTCTCTGAAAAGGGATGGTTATCCCCAGACATCAGTCAGGGTGAGTAAACGGAAGCAAAGCGGTCTGATGTTGAGACATACATGTTGAGGGTACAAAAGTATTTGTTTTTGGTTCATACAGTTTCCACAGACATGACCGACACACACACATAAATATGCCAACATATCTATGTGGGTATATGGTATACACACACACGTTAGGCATAAGCATTAAGAGAGACTTATGACTGACTACCTCCTAACATAATAAAATAGAGATCATCTCTTTAGGCGCTGTGCCCAGAAATCTCAGAATAATAGTATACAAAAGAGCAAAAAAAAAAAAAAGTATACACTATAAAGGGAAAAGATAAATACGTAAAGTTTCAAAAAAAGCAATTACTTTGCAATATGTTATCAAGGGCCAAAACTGGCAGCACACGTCTAGTAATCCCAGAACTCAGGAGGTGGAAACCAGAGGGGGAGGTCAAGGTCATTCTCCAACTGTTCAAGCAAGTTCAAGGCCAGCTTTCTGTGAATGAGACCCCCTCTGTCCCCTGGGTGTGTCCAAAATGGTTTTAACCCAGCTGGCTAGAGGCTCTGTCCTTACTTCCTCTCTTTCCATTTTTATCTACAAAAAAGAAATAATAATAATAACTTCCTTCATTTTGTTAAATTTTTCTTGAGTTTGAGGCCAGCGTGGGACTCCATAGCAAGTTCCAGGTCAGCCTGGGATAGATTGAGACCCTACCTCAAGAAAAGAAAAAAAAATTAAAGGCCGTTAGTCCCAGCACTCTGGAAGCAGAGGTAGGAGGATCGCCATGTATTCGAAGCTACCCTGAAACTACATAGTGAAATCCAGGTCAGCCTGGGCTAGAGTGAGACTCTACCCTGACAAAACTATTATGATGATATTATTATGATATTATGATGATGATGATGATTGTGGGCTTGAATTTTCAGAAGGGAAGTAAAATGTGAGACCTCTTCATAGTGGAAACCGGGTAGAAAAAAGGGTTCACACTCATAATTCTGTTAGGTTTGCTAGGGTGTTTTTTTCCTGTTTGTTTTTAAAGGATCTCATATAACCCAGGCTGACCTAGAATTTATTTATTATATAGCTGAAGCTGACCTGAAACTCCTGATCTTCCTGTCTCTATCTTCCAGGACTGAGGTGATCAGTTCCAGACCCAAAGCCAATTTCACTGTCATATTTCTGTTAAAAAAAAATGCTCATACTCATCCACCACGACTCAGGGACCTATGCGGAAGAGGGGGCGGAAAGTTTGTAAGAGCCGTGGTGGGGGAAGACGATCCAGAGGCATGGCACCCCTCAGTAACAACACACTTGGGCCAGGAGAACCGGGCTGAGCACTAGGCTATCCAGGGTCCCCTGCCACAAGGTCTGATCCAGACGACCCACGGAAGAGGATATCCAGCTGATTGGGGATGGGGGGCATTGGGGAATTGGGGATAACAACTCATTGTTTGCCCACTGAATAATGTAACTCATTATAGACAATAAATATATAGTTAAGACTTAAATAAAAAATAAATAAATAAAAATGCTCAGAGTTTCAGTTTGCTTCCAAGAATTATCTCTGGCTAAACAATTACTTTGACTTCTTAGAAATTCCACGCAAGTGTGCCAACTGTTAGTGAAATGAAAAATCCAAAACAAATAGGATTGATTCTCTTATCTGCCATCGGCCACCGTCCACTCCAGTGTGTGCTAAGTGTGACCTGCTCTTGAGATAACATTGCCTTCAGGCATTCCAACATGACGCAGCCGAAGAAAGACACGTTCCCTTCAACGACTCACAGACTGAGTGTTGAGTTCATAGACCTTCATTCTCTTCTGAAAGCAGATCTGCCCTCGAGGGCTTTCCCTGTCCCTCCCTGCCATCTAAGTAAGGTCTTACATACAGTGTGGCAGGGCCTTACATCCTCCACTGAATCCCTTCTGCATCCCAAGGAGTCTCCCTTCTTTCTGTTTTCTCATTTTCCCCCTCCAATCACGCAGGTCTTGTGGAGGGAGCGTCAGCCACTGTGAGATCACGAATATCAAGGCCACTTTGCTTCTGGGTGACAGGTGGCTAAGCACTCCTCCCCTGCCTTTGGATCTGACCTCTTTTATGCAATTATTCAGGACGGAAATGAATTGTAAAATATTGCATTCATTTTTGAGGCTCGACTCTGGGACTCTTTCTTGGTAATTTAAGAAGCAGGGGGTGAAAAGTAAATTTTATAGCCAAAGTGGGGGAGGGAGGGAGGAATGACTGGAATCTTAAATTTCAGTGTCATTGAAAGGCCACGAAGTAGGCAAGCATGTTTCTTCCAGGGAGCAGTTTGGGGTCTGCGATTGCATGGATTGCACCTCCTCGAGGAGGGTTTGGGGTCCCCGTGAGCCCCTCGCCCTCCCTTCCCAGGCCTCCCCGCCCAGGACAGAACGCGGGGCAGGATTCCTGCTCCTCGGGCGGTTTCTCTAAGGATGCCTCCCGCGCCGCAGCCTGCCCTGAACTCAGTCTTCTTGGGTCTTTGGGACGAATCTGAGATTTCTTCTGAATATTTGGGGGAAACGTCTGGGCTGTTCTTCAGGAATTCAGACAACGAAAGGGACGAATTTTCCTTTTCTTTGTTGATTTGGAGCCGCGCGGATATGTGGGCTCCGTGGCTTAGCTGGTTAAAGCGCCTGTCTAGTAAACAGGAGATCCTGGGTTCGAATCCCAGCGGGGCCTTTTTGTGTTTTCCCGACACTGCGAGTGTAATTTACAGGTAATCTACCTGCACGGTTCCTGAGGGAAGGCTTTTGTAATCATCTAAGGGTGCGCTGTAGTCCAAAAGGAACTGAGACCAATTTGTGTTTTTAAGAACAAATTTCTCTGCTTCTTGGCGGTCTGCAATATTTTCTCTTTCTTGCTCTTTCTTTTTTAGCAAATAGAAAAGGAATCAGGGAGAGCAGAAAGGGAAAAAAATAAATTAGCTACTTCTTGGAGACTTTCCATGCCTGACAGGTTCGCTTAGCCCCCTCCCCTTTCCTATAAGTCTCACAGCAGCCAGAGAGCAGGCCTCTTATTACTAAATTGTTCTCTCAGCTCATAAACTCCTTGCTCTGGGCTCCAGTGAAGGCAGGGGGAGGGAGAAGGGGAGCTGGGGGAGGAATATCAACCCACAGGAGATGGTCCTCCTCTTGCCAGCCTGCTCCGGCTTCTTCCTTGGGCTTGTGGACACTGAAGGCACAAATAACCTTCTTTAAAAAATATTTATTATCCATAATTAAATACATTGTATGAGCATATCTTATGATGGTACCCCCATTTCCCTCCTCTCTGTCCCCAATCCACTGGGATCCTCCTTGGTGGGAATACTGGATCGGTCCATGGGGTGGGGGTTATGAATTACTCTAGAGGTAGCCAGTCTCCCCCGCCACACACACACACACACATGCAAATAACCTTCTTAAAATCACATTCTTGTTGTATCCATCTAAAACGGAGCTCAGGCCGGGCGTGGTGGCACACGCCTTTAATCCCAGCACTCGGGAGGCAGAGGCAGGAGGAGCACCATGAGTCCAAGGCCACCCTGAGACTACAGAGTGAATTCCAGGTCAGCCTGGACTAGAGCGAGACCCTACCTCAAAAAACCAAAAATAAATAAATAAATAAATAAAAAATAAATAAAACAGAGCTCAGAGGTGTGGGGGTGGAGAGTGTGCTCAGGAGATAAAGGCTGGGCCTAGGAACTGCCTCACCAGGCCAATACATCAAAACAGCCTGGTTTTAATTTCCAAACTGTACTTTCTTCTTCTTAGCAGATGTCAACAGAACTTCCAACTCTGGCCTCAAATCTAGTCTCTTCTGGTAACTACCGCCAGGTGCCAGTCAGAGCTTTCCAGCTCAAGCACTTTGTGGAGGGATGAATAAGGTGAGCCCATAGCCTCACGTGCTCTGAAGGCTTGGTCCCCAGTTGGTGGTCATTTGCAAGGTGGAGCCTTGCTGTAGGAAGTGTGTTGCGGAAGGTTTGAGATCTCAGCAAGCTAGGATGCTTTTGTACAGACAAACACATCATACTGTCATATGCAAAGCCAACAAACAAAAACCCCACTTCTTTTGATCCAGAGGGAAGAAACGATAGTTTGCTGAGGCTCATATGTGTGACCATGGCCTGGAGACAGCCATCTGTTTTCTGAGTGACATGTTCCACATTCATAGACAGAGCAAAAGAAAATCATCTATGAGTGTACGTACCAAATACATTGGAGGGGGCACGAGGAGGGTGAGTTAGAGCAGAGCAGGGACACCTCCACCATAGGCCTCAAATGCTAACCAGCGATTTCCTGGCATTTACCCGATAGTCAGGAATAGGTGATAAGTGCTTTATTATGATTATTATTACTAGTAGGACTATTAATAAAGGAACTAAGGAAAGCACAAGATCATTTTGGCTTTCAGTCTGCAGTGTCCAATCCCCCACACTCACAGTTTGTTTTTTGGTTTTTTTGTTTTTCCAGGTAGGGTCTTGCTCTGGACCAGGCTGACTTGAAATTCACTCTGTAGTCTCAGGCTGACCTGGAGCTCTTGGCGTTCCTCCCACCTCCTCCTCCTGAATGTTGGCATGTGCGAAACCATGACCAGCCACATTCCCAGTTCTAATCAGTCAGTCTGTAGAATCTTCAATTATGACATGTGGGACCCTGCTAAGAGACATGGAGCATATAGGGTTTTGCTGAGACCGGAAGGCGTCCCAGACTGTCTCCTTCTGTTAAAGGAAGTTGAGGTGAGCCTGGGACCCCCAGTTATCTCAAGCATATCCTGGACCCTCCAGCCTCCAGACAGGCCACAGCTGTGCCCTGAGATAAGCAGGCAATTCAAGGTCTAAACTCACTCCAGCTGTAATAACAAACCTAAACAATAACAGTTCCTCTGCAGCCATGACCATTCTACACATGTCTAGAGTCACATAGAAAGCACCCCAACTTATCTATGCAAATTAGGCATCCACAGGGTACTGGCCCCTGCCAATCCACTCATGAGATGTCCACAGACTACCCTGCCCCTACCAATCCCCTTGCTGCCTATGTCCCTGCCTCTGCCTTTTCCTGTATATAAACAACTTTTATCTACACAATAAACGAGAACTGTCCACAGCCACATTCTCTCGGGTGGCCATCGGCCTACCGCTGTTCCAAGGACGCTGTCTACTTAGCCCTGTGGATGAACTGGGGTGTTAGTGTACAATGACCTCCGAAGTAATCCATGGACCGCAACGACAATCTTGAGGAATGTCAGTTCGCACACTGAATGAATTTTCTTATTTCTTATACTTTCTTATTTCTCTTTAATTATTATATTGTATAGATTTCTCTGTGTTAAGAAGTCCCTCAGCCTTTCTTTTGTTTTGGGGTATTCAGGGGTCACCGGGCCTGTACTTGTCTGGTCTGATTTGCATTCTTGTCTTCCAAACACTTCCAAGTATTCCAAGCAAGAAAACGTTCTTTTCTTTGCAGGGTCCGTCTTTTTAAGCAGCTGCCTTTAACGGCAGAGCCACCTGCCCAGCCGAGGAGGGGATTTTCAAGACGTCCGATGTTGACTCTAGGATCTGCAATCAGCCCCCTGCATGGTTGCGGATCGATGTGACTGCAGCTGTTACTGCTCAAGGTGCCATCAGGAAATGCGACACTAAAGGGGACTTCTGGAGACGTCCCTGAACATGACCTTCTGAGCACCCTCTCCGCTACCCTCCCGCCGCACACCCACCCTCCCGGTCTGGCCCCATTCTGAACTGGAAGATGAATTCATTGTCAGACCTCGTGACCTTCAGTTTGTCCTTGCCACATCTCAAGGGAAAGCTTCCACACCTTCCTAATGGAACGTTAGGAAATGTGATTTGCAAGAACCAGTGTGGAGGAGGTGGCCTCCCACAGCCGACTGCTAGAGAGCAATTAAAAATAATTGGTCTAGATACGCATAGAGCATACAGCCAGAGCTCCAACGGATAGCGTGCAGGGAATGACGTCAAGGTAGAATGAGATCTACAACGGTGTTGACAAGGTCAATTAAAAACCATAGAGGCACCCAAGCCAATAATAAATAGTGTACCAAAGCAAATGCAGAGGGGATGCATGTGTGATGCATGGGTAGTTGAAATGGGACAGAGAAAAAGAATGAAAAAGTCATCTATAAATATGTGAAACTCACACATAAATAAATAAATAAATAAATAAATAAATAAATAAATATAAATATGGCTCACACATACCCGGAATCCCAGCTGGCACTCGGAGGCCGGAGGCCGAGGCAAGAGGATTCTTGTGAGTCCTAGGTGGGCCTGGACTATAGAGTGAGACCCTCTAGAAAATAACTAGCATAGATAGGTAGAGATAGATCGATAGATGATAGGTAGGTAGGTAGATAGGTGGATACACTACATACATACATACATACATGCATGCATGCATACATACATGCATAGGAGTGTCCTACAGACCTGAAGACAAGCTATGAATTTAAGAGTTAAGACATTCATTGAGCTCATCACACAAAGACGAGATTAAGGTGTGGTAGGTCACGCCTTTGATCCCAGAACTCCAGAGGCAGAGGTAGGATTTCCAAAGGGGGGAGAGAGAGAGAGAGAGAGAGAGAGAGAGAGAGAGAGAGAGAGAGAGAGAGAGAGGAAAGCGAGATTAAAATCTTTACTTTCCTATTCATTTTCCAAGTGTAGAATGTTTTTCATTCCAGAGAAGAATTATAAAGAAAAAAAAAAGAGTCCTATTCTCAATGGGCACATATTTTAAATAAAGGAAGCCTACCCACTCTGCAGCAGAGAACGAGATCAAAACACTGATGTCAGGAGTGGGATTCGAACCCACGCCTCCAGGGGAGACTGCGACCTGAACGCAGCGCCTTAGACCGCTCGGCCATCCTGACTCGGCAGGAGCGGCGGCTCTCTGTGCTCACTTCTCTCCCGTGCACAGTCGGTGAAGGAAGCCAGAGGCCCGCGGGGCAGCAGGTGCCCGCCGGTCGGGCGCAGCGCGGGCGGCCGCCCGCCCTGGGGAGCTGGATGAGGGGAACAAGAACGTATCTTGTAATCAAAGAAAAAAAAATGTTAATTTTAGTTACTTTTTTATTATCCAGAATGAGATAAATTTAATGGACAAATAATGAGTTGTTATCCCCATTTCCCCAATGCCCCTCTTCCCTATCCCCAATCAGCTGGATATCCTCCTCCGAAATTTTTTTCTTTTGGTTTTTCCAGGTAGGGTCTGGCTCTAGTCCAGGCTGACCTGGAATTCACTCTGGAGTCTCAGGGTGGCCTTGAACTCACAGCGATCCTCCTGCCTCTGCCTCTCGAGCGCTGGGATTAAAGGCGTGCACCACCACGCCCGGCTTTATAATGTATTTTTATCAAATTCTTTGCATTATTCCCTCGACCCCTCTCCCCTCATCCCTCACTGAAACTCTTCCCCAATGGTCTCTTCTAATTTGATGTGTGTGAGAGAGAGGGGCGAGGAGGGAGAGAGACCCACTGAGTTTAATTAGCTGAGCGTGGGTAGGGAGTTATCTCCCAGAGCAAGTGCAGTGTATCAGGGCTACACCAGCTCTGCTCCCCAAGCCATCCTTCCAAGCCATCCTTCATGTCAGTGGGTCCTCGGGGAGGGATGGAGGCCTCAGGCCCCACGGTATGTGTCCAGCAGGCCCTCCACTCGGTTCTGAGAACCACTGTGGAGAAACACGGCAGAGAGCAGGGAAAGCTCGTGGGCTCGTGGAGAATCTGCAGGACAGGGCTTCTGCCCCGGTGCCTTTAAACAACCCCCAGGCCAGACCTGCGGCAGGTGTATGAACCCACGTGACTCAAGCAGGTGACAGTTCCTCCCTTTTAGGAGGCTTGGAGATAGAGCCAGGATTTCTGATGTCCTCGCCGGGACAGTTCTGCCAGCTGGGCAGGGAGCCGCTGTTCATCAGATAAAGTCGGGTGTTCCAAACGCGGCCCGGGGACCATTTTCCTTGAAAGTCATGGGGTGGAGGGGGGGGCACAGAGCTGATGGAAATCTGAGGCACTTGAACTCAATCCTCCTGTCTCAATTTCCCTGGTGCTGGCCTAGAAGGCTATCTCTGGACTCCTTTTCTTTCTAATCTCCAGGACGGGCCCCTGTGGCACCCCGTCTATTCTGAGAGGTTTCGCAGACGTGTTTCAGGACAGGCAGTTACACACTATGCCAGGTGGCATGCAATTGCCAACATATCATAAAAATTTTTAAAGATGGCTGAGGGTTTTTTTTTTTTTGGTAGGGTTTTCACTCTAGCCCAGGCTGACCTGGGACTCTCTGTAGTTCCAGGCTAGCAATTAAAAAAAAATATTTTGGGCAGCGGTTAAGGCACTTGCCTCCGGTGCTTAAGGACGCACAAGGTGGTGGCCCTGGTGCTCGCTCGCTCTCTCTCTCTCTCTCTCTCCCTCTCTGCTTGAAAATGAATAAATAAAATATTTAAAAAAATATTTCATTTATAGCAGAGAGAGGCAGACAGAGAGAATGGGCACTCCAGGTGGGCCTCCAGCCACTGCAAACAAACCCTAGGTGTATGCCCCACTTTGTTTATCTGGCTTGATGTGGGAACTGGGGAATTGAAACCTGGGTCATTAATTAAGTTTTGATGGCAAGCCCTTAACCGCTGAGCCATCTCTCCAGCCCTCTTTCTTTTTCTTTTTTAAAAAATATTTTATTCGTTTGTTTGTTTAAAGCGAGCACTTGTAGCCAGGCATGGTGGCTCATGTCTGTAGTCCTAGGGCTTGAGAGGCTGCGGTAGGAGAATCATCATGAGTTCAGCCTGGGTTAGAAAGTGAGTTTCAAGTCAGCCTAGGCGACCTCAAACACAAAACAAAGCAGCATTCATAGATGGTGGTTTCTTTACGGCATTTTCAAGCACAATCTGTTTTGTTACAATCTGTATTTGTCTCAGTGTGTGTGTGTGTGTGTGTGTGTGTGTGTGTGTGTGTGTGTGTGTGTGTGCACCAGGGCCTCTTGCTGCTGCAAAGGAACACCAGGCATGACCCTTATTTTTATTTATTTTTATTTTTCACTTGTTTTTTTCAAGCTAGGGATTAAAGGTGTGTGCCACCATGCCTGGCTCGGTTATGCTTTTTGCATCTGGCTTTGATGTGAGCAGTTTAGGGAAGAACACAAACCCCAAATGGAATTTGCTTTGTTTGTTTGTTTGTTTGTTTAGTTGGTTGGTTTTTTGAGGGAGGGTCTTGCTCTAGTCCAGGCTGACCTGGAATTCACTATGTAGTCTCAGGGTGGCCTTAAACTCACAGCAATCCTCCTGTCTCTGCCTCTGGAGTGCTGGGATTAAAAGTGTGCTGGAATTTGTTTTGTTGGTCCTTTTCCTCACTTCTTTTCTCATATCCTTCTGCCCCAATTTGGGAGGAGGAGCTTCGCTGGAGGAGGTATGATCCTGAGGGCAGGCTTTGGGGTGTCATAGGCAGCTCCCCTTGGCAGAGATCGCTCATTCTCCTGCTGCTGTTTTCCTCCTGCTGTGGCGGAAGTGATGTCATGCCATGCTTTCCCCTGCCATCATGAAGCTTCTCCTCCAGCCAAAATAAATCCTTTCCTCCCATCAGCTGCTTTTGGTAGGGTGCTTTATCCCAGCAATGAGAAGGTAACTCCAACACGCAGCATAAACAATAAGTATGTCCCAAACACTTCTTCCTCCAAGAAGAGTCCTGTTTCTCTGAAGAGGTCAGGAGGCTCATTCACCAACACAGAAAAGGGCCTTTTTATTTTTGAAGTAGGGTCTTGCTCTAGCCCAGGCTGACCTGGAATTCCTTGAGTAGTCTCAGCCTGGCCTTGAACTCTCAGTGATCCACCTACCTCTGCCTCCCCAGTGCTTGGATTAAAGGTTGCTCCAACATGCCTGGCCCAATTATTTACACTTTAAAATTTATTTATTTATTTATTTATTTATTTGTTTGTTTTTCGAAGTAAGGTCTCACTCTAGCCCAGGCTGACCTGGAATTCACTATGTAGTGTCAGACTGGCCTACCTCTGCCTCCCTCCCAAGTGCTGGGATTAAAGGTGTGTGCCACCACGCCTGGCTGTTTATTTTAATTTATAAGGAGAGAGAATATGACTGAATAGGTGGCCACCACTTTGTGACTTTGTGCATCTGTTTCTATGTGGAATCACTGAGGAATCAAACCTGGGCCAATACAGGCCGGCTGGCTGTGAAGGAAACACCTTAACTGCTGAGCATCTCTCTAGCCCAACTTTCATAGTAGGAAAATGGAGTTAGGCCTCAACAGGGCTGAGCCGTGGGCACGATGGCCTTCTGGAAATAGTTCAGCCCTTGTGGATAGCCCGCACACCCCCTGTTCTGGTGAGCCACTACCCTTGGGTCTGGGCTGGGGGGTGGGGGGGAATAAAAAGGGAATCCATGCAGGTTTCATTCCTCTGCTTTGCTTCATTCCAGAGCTTGTTAGGATAAAGCAAACACAGTCCCGAGGCTGCCTTGAGCTTCATTAGACTGATTTATTAGGTAAAGCCAGTGGGCACCATCCACCCTGGAGGCTGAAGACATACGATGGAAGTGGAGGGGTGAGCGAGGATACATGTGCAGTCCATCAGCAGAACAAGTACACGGGAAGATGCCTGAAACAGACCGGGGGATGCTGGGGGTCTTGCTGGGTACCCTGTGCAGGGGTCTGAGGAGGGGCTGTGCACAGGGGAGCTGGGAGGGAGGACTGCAGGTGGTGGCTGTGTGGGGAACGATGGCAGCAAAAGCAAAGAGAAATTGTCTGTTGGACATTGTGATGGAGGCTGAGGGAGCCTGAGCCCCAGACCTGAGCCCATGAAGTGCAAATGTCACCCAAGGATGGAAATCTAGGGAATTACTGGGTGTTCACCTGTCCTCCCAGCACTTGGGAAGTGGGGTCGGAAAGAACAGGTCATCCTCAATGACATAGCATGTGGCCAGCCTAGCTTACATAAGAAACCTGTCTGAAAGAAAGAAAGAAAGAAAGAAAGAAAGAAAGAAAGAAAGAAAGAAAGAAAGAAAGAAAGAAAGAGAAAGAAAGAAAGAAAGAAAGAAAGAAAGAAAGAAAGAAAGAAAGAAAGAAAGAAAGAAAAAAAGAAAAAAGAAAAAGAGCCGGGTGTGGTAGCGCACGCCTTTAATCCCAGCACTCGGGAGGCAGAGGCAGGAGGATCACTGTGAGTTCAAGGCCACCCTGAGACTCCATAGTGAATTCCAAGTCAGCCTGGGCTAGAGCAAGACCCTACCTTGAGAAAAAAAAAATCGAGATACAGGGTTAGGGACAGGGCAGGTACACATCACTGGACCAATGTGACTTCATTTTCTTCTATTGTGTCTACTCCAAATGCCTTTATGGCATTTTAGCCCAAGACTTTCCTTTCTCAGCACCCTTTGGGTTGTTTCTGCTTGTATAAAACCTCCATACACCTCTCTCCCAGATATCAGGGTACTTCTCCCACGACTAGTCCCTTAGGGTCTCTCAGGTGTTTGGGTCAAGTTGTTCCCTGTAGACTCTGGCCTGAATGGGCAGAAGCACACCAGGAATAGTTGGGAATCGCTATCCCGTGAGTGATATGGAAACTGACATGGAAGGTTCTCCTCAGGCAGCAGCGCAGCCATTTCCCAAAATGAAGGAATCAGGAGGCAGCAGCTGAAGCCTGAGGAGGCTGAAGCCAGACGGAGGGTTGACAGCAAAGGAAAATGGTTGACCTGGACTATTCTTTAAAGCTCCCTTGGATTGATGAGCTAGGGATTAATTTGGAATGGCGGGTGTCTGTGTTTCTGGAAGCTGGCTCCTCCCTCAGGGGGGACAATGGAATATCCTTAGAAAGGTCCAGGATGTCAGCCACAACTGTGACCCGTTCAGGCCTGTCAGCAATGGGACAGATGCTTAGGGGCTTCTTATCATAGGACCACAGACAAAAGAAGGCCCTGAGGGGCCCGGAGAAAGAGATGCAGGGGAAAGTATAGATAAGAGACCCCTCAGCCATGTTGTAGAAGGAAATGTCTCCTGCCTCGTAGTCAAGGAAAATCCCAACCCTGCGAGGGGGTCCTGCTAATGAGAGAGGGGTACGGAGTGGGGTGAGGGCCCAGTACCCATTTCCATACAGTTCCACAGCCCAGAACCCATTCTCAGGGGTCATGGGGTCAAATCCCTTCTTAACCACACTCTCCCTGCACACACCGATTGCCCAGTCCGTCCTGTCTCCCACCTCGACCTCCCAGTAATGTCTGCCCGAAGTGAAGGCTTCGCGGCCTAACACACAGGGCCAGGAGTCAAACCTCTCGGGTCTGTCAGGCAGTGTCTGGCGGGAATCTTCCAGTCTAACAGACTTTGAGTTTTCATAGAGGAAGAGGTGGGGGTGGGCTGTATCTGGATCCAGAGTTATGTCAACTGGAGGCAGAGAGACAATGTGCCCGTTAGCCAGTGTGCAAAGGGCCTCGCCTTTCTGCAGCACATTGTTCTAGAAGATGACTGACCCTCTGTGGTGAGGGAGCTGTCTGGCCCCTCACCCATCCCCTCCAGCCCCCTCCTTCACCAAGCCACTCTGGGGTGGTGTAAGGACTAACTACCCAGTGGAATGTCAGAGGGGGCTTCTCCTTTAGCCATATACTGTGGACACCCTGGGTCCCTCAAGGAAAGTCATGAGGACATTTTCTGTCATCTTCCCCTTCCAATGGCCATCATTAAGAGAGCATATTAGTGTGTTCAAGTGTCTGGGGTCCTCGAACTCCCTGGGGAACAGGGCCTCAGAGGCCACGACAAGCTCAGAGTCACTGACCTGCATGCAAGGTAGCCTTTTTGCACTCTGCAATGAAAAAGAGAGGTTGTCAGTGGAAGGTTATGGGATAGGATGGAAGAAATCTTGTTGATGAAATAATGACAAGAACTTACGGAGCTCTTCCAGAAGTTTCTCTGGAAAAGAAAGAGAATCACCCTCAATAGCTTTGTAAAATGAACATGAGGGAGGGGATAATACCAATGGGTGAAACACATGAGGAAGAACCATGTAATTCACGGAGACCTGAGGGCTGCAATATTACCAATAAGTCAGGGACAGGGTTTCATTCTGTTTTCTAAGAAATCTCCAGGAACTTCCCTTTGGCTTGGGACTGGATCTTTAACAATAAAATTGTTACTGGGAAGCCCAGTTAGAAGTGGGGATGGGGTCTGAAGGCGGTGGTGAGTACACAGGAAGCCTGAAGTGACAACTAGAATTGGGTTTGACCTTGTCTTCTGCCCCAAACCAGTCATTCTAGCTTCTTGTGGTTTCAGAAGTCTTACGAACCCTTCCAACCTCAGAATTCTAGAATCCACTCTCTTTCTGTTGGAAATCATCCTAAGGGGCATAGATCCAACTTTCCCCTGACAAAAAGCCCTTGTGGATTTGACAGCTTACCTTTAGAGCCAAAGACACTCTTGCTCATTCTGGATCTTTCCTTGTATAGTCTCCAAGTGAAAACTATGGAGCCAATGGCAAGAAGTCCAAAGACCACCAGGAAGACAGCCACAGCCACCATCCAGGGAGTTAGTCTCGGCAAGAAGTGCGCTGGAAGAAACCCCAAGAAGCCCACTGGCTCGGGGAGCTCCTCTCCCCATGCCAAAGTGGGGTAAAGAAGGGTCAACGCTGACCACTGACCACTTCTAACCTCCCACAGCAAACAAGTGAACAATAACACTCGAACCTTTTCAGAAAAATTTGACCTTGGCCATGAAGAAGCCAAGAAAGAGAGGACTAAAGGGTCATTTGGGGACAGAACATGTGAAATAAAGGATACACTGGACTGATTCCCTTTATATCACTTCCTTCTTAAAGCAGAATAGTAGCCAAGGGGATGCGGAAGGGGAACAAGGAAGAGGAAATGTCACCTCTGTGTGTAGCCAAGTGGGACTCATTGACCGAAAAATAAAGACAGGTTCCTGCCTTGCCAGAGGTGGGAACCAGAGACCTGGGAGAGGACAGCTTCGTCGAGGAAATCAGAAACCAAAACAGAGCTCTGTCCGGTGTGGGAGGAGGAAGGGGGAAGGGTGGACACAGGAAAAGGAAAACTAATCCAGGCTCCAGGAGAAGGATTTGGGTCAGGAAAGCACCCAGGGACAAAGCTTCCCTGTGTCCCATATATGACCTAAGATGACAAGTCTGAAATCTCGCTGAGCTTAGGTAGAGTTTATGTCTTCAGAGTTATCTTGCTAATGAGCGGGGGCTTCTATCATTAGTGGGCAAGCACTCAGGTAAAAATGTAGACAACTCTGCTATGAGGCCCCATCTGAACATGGACTTCAGGTCACACTGCCCTGAGGCCATGTCCACTCAGAAATCCAGTCCTGGCCAGGCATGGTTGTGCACACCTTGAATCCCAGCCAGCACTTGGAGGCAGAGGTAGGAATGGATCCCCGTGAGTTCCGGGCCTGCCTGGGTCAGAGAAAGACCCTATCTTGAAAAAAACCAAAAAACCTAGTACTGCTGCCACTGACCTGGTATGGACATCCCTACTTCCTTCTCCTGGCCAAGAAGGACATTCAGGATGCTGCAGGACACGTTCTCTATGGAGCTGTCCCTGAGGACCACCGAAGCCACCACAGTGAACAGGCCTTCCTTGTTGGGATTCCTGGACTCTGCCGTGGACGGAAGTTTCTCCCCCGTGGGTGTTCTCCACTGAATCTGGGGCTCTGGGTACCATCCCCAGGAGGTGCACTGCAACCGGACCTGTCCACTCTCTTGAATTTCCACACTGATGTGAGGATCAGAGCCCAGAGCTGTGGAGAGAGAGAGAGAGAGAGAGAGAGAGAGAGAGAGAGAGAGAGAGAGAGAGAGAGAGAGAGAGATCTTAATCTTTCAGTGGACACCCTTCTGGAGCCCAGGTCTTAATTGAGAAAGAGAAAGAAGCAAAAGCATGGAGGGAATGAGGAAGTCTCAATGAAAGAAACTTCTGGGCTGAGAGATGGCTCAGTGGTTAAAGGCAATTTCTTGTAAAGTCTGACAGCCAGGGTTCAATTCCCCAGTATCCATGTGAAGCCAAGTGGTGCATGTGTAGGGAGGCTCCCCCCCCCCCCCCCGCAGTGGCAGGAAGCCCTGGTGCCCATACTGTCTGCCTCATTCTCTCTTTCTCTCTCAGTGAAATAAATATTTTTTAAAAAGAAATTTCTTATAACTTATCAGAGAAGGAAGCCCTACTGGTCTGAACCCTTTCAATCCGGAGCCACAGTTTAATAGGCAGACATGGGCAGGTGTCCAGCCAGCAGGAACAGTGAGACCAAGGCCTTAAAGGAGAGTTAGACTCACATGAGAGGGCTTTAGGGATGTCACAACTAGACTCAGAATACTTAAGGAAGGAAGGACAGAACAGGAGTTGGAGGCTCTTTTTCCGGAGACTGTAGTTGATAATTTAAATTTCTGTTACTTATGATGCTGACTCAGGAATAGTTATTTATTTATGTGTTTAATTAATAATAATAATAATAATAATAATAATAATTATTATTATTATTATTATTATTATTATTATTTTGGTTTTTCGAGGTAGGGTTTCACTCCAGAGAGGTTTTGCTCTAGCCCAGGCTGACCTGGAATTCACTATGTCCTCAGGGTGGCCTTGAACTCACAGGCAATCCTCCTACCTCTGCCTCCTGAGTGCTGGGATTAAAGGCGTGTGCCACCATGCCCGGCTAGGAATATTTATTTTTGAGGTAGAGTCTCCCTGGAGCCCAGGCTAACCTGGAAGTTACTCTACAGCCCCAGGCAGGCCTCAAACTCATGTCAATCCTGCTACCTTTGCCTCCCAAGTGGAAGCAAGAGAATCAGGCATTCAAGGCAAGTCTCAGCATGGATTTTTTGAGACCCTAAGCCAAACCAACAAACACTGACACAAAGCTACTTTTCTTGACTCTTTCCCTTTCTTCCTCCCTCCCTTCCTTCCTTCCTTCTTTCTTTCCTTCCTCACCCTCTCCTTATTCTACAGGGAACAGAAAAACACTGAGAATCCTTAGGGGGAAAAAAAAAGAAGTCTCCTTAAACACATACCCAGGGCTGGAGAGATGGCTTAGTGGTTAAGGTGCTTGCCTGCAAAGCAGAAGGACCCAAGCTCAATTTCCCAGTGCCCACAGTCTGGAGTTCATTTGCAGTGACTGGAGGCCCTGGCATGCCCTTTCTCTCTGTGTCTGCCTCTTTCTCTCAAATAATTAACTAAAATATTAAAATACATATCCATAGCACTTCACATTTCAAGTTAGCATGTGCATACACAAATGTATATTCTTTTCATGAAGGTAGCTGGCACATCTATCAGATGCTTGAAGGTGTCTGCCACTCAGAAAGATAATAACGGTTTTATATCATCAAATATCTGGGTGATTTTTTTGTTTGTTTCTTTGTTTGAGGCAGAGTCTCATGTGGCCCAGGCTGGCCTCAAACTCAGCATGTAGCCAAGGATGATGTTAAACTTCTGATCCTCCTGTCTCCACCCCCAATCCTCCCAAGTGCTAGGAGTATAGGCCTATGTGTCTGGCTGAAATATCTATATTTTTATAAGCAATATTTAAGCTTTAAGGTACTTCTGGAAATTAAAATTAAATGAGTCATACTGATGCATTAACTATGCCAATTTAATTGTGGGCTGGGGTGTAACTCAGTCAGTAGAATGCTTGCCAGGATGCATGAAGCTCGGGGTTTATTTCCCAGCACCACATAAACCAGATTTGGTCGCACACCTGTAATCTAAGCCCTTGGAAGACGGAGGCAGTAAGATGAGGAATTCAAGGACAGTTTTGGCTTCAGAGGAAGTCTGAGGCCAAGCCATGCCTGGACTACTGCATGATACCCTGGCTTGTTTTAGGAAGTCTCTGCCGTCAAAGGTGCTTGCTTGCAAGGACAGACTGGTTGGGTTCCATTCCCCAGTTCCCCACTAAAGCCAGATGCACAAAGTGGTGCATGCATCTAGGGTTGGACCCCCGTGGCAAGAGGTCCTGGTGCACCTATTCTCTCCTCTCTCTTCTGGAAAAAAGAATCATATACATACATATTTAAAAGAATGTCTCGGCCCTGTATGGTAGTGCTGGGGAGGTAGAGGCAGGAAGATGGCCAGGAGTTCAAGGCCAGTCAGGGCTACATAACAGACCTTGTCTCAAAAGAAACCAAGACAATTCGTCTATCTATTTCCCCGGGGAAATGTGCTGGCCTGGAGGGGAAAGGGCAGAAGCAAACTGGACTCGGGTCCTGCGGGAAGGACGGAGGGCGCGCACGGCCTCCCTGCCGCCGGCCCTGCTCTCTCTGTGGGGGCGATGGGCACCCACCGGCCACTCGCAGCTGGACGATGGCCTCGTCGGCGCCGTCGTAGTCCCTGAAGAGGCACCGGTACTCCCCGGCGTCGGAGGCGCGGACGCGGCGGATGCGCAGGGCCGTGCGCCCCGCGGGGAGCTGGCCGGCCGCCAGCGTCACCCTCCCGCGGTCCAGCGCCGCGTGCTCGGCCAGCTGCCCGAGCCCGTCCCGGTGCAGCAGCTCCGCCCGCCGCGGCGTCTGTCGGGACCACCGCAGCTCCATGCGCTCCGCGCTCACGTTGGGAGACAGGTGACAAGGAAGCTCGGCGTCCGCGCCCACCAGGGCCACCACCGGCTCCCGCGGGCCCACCACGGCAAAGTGAGCTGTCAAAACACGCAAGGTCGGAGGGGGAAAGGGATGGAGCGTGAGGGCCAGCGCACGGGAGGAGACGGTCCCTCAGAGGGTCTCCTGTAACCCAGGCTGGTCTCCAGCCGACCTCCGGAATGCTGGAGACAACACTGACCCTGTAGTTCTTTGCTTCTCTCTCTCTCTCTCTCTCTCTCTCTCTCTCTCTCTCTCTCTCCCTCTCTCTTTGGTTTTTTCGAGGTAGGGTCTCGCTCTAGTCCAGGCTGACCTGGAATTCACTCTGTAGTCTCAGGGTGGCCTGAACTCATGGTGATCCTCCTACCTCTGCCTCCCTGGGATTAAAGGCATGTGCCACCACGCCTGGCTTCTTCTCTCTCTCTTGAGAAAAAGTCTTGCTAGATAATCCCGGCCGGCTTTGTATTCTCTATGTAGCCCAGGCTGGCCTTGAACTGGAAGTACTACTCCTGCCTCAGCCTCCAGAGTGCTGGGATTACAGGTGTGCACCATTAATGGACTCTTGTAGAGTTGGCTAATTAGAACCCTACTGGGCTGATGATGGTGCACGTCTTTATTCTCAGCACTCAGGAGGCAGAGCTAGGAGGATTGCCGTGAATTTAAAGCCAGCCTCGGCTACAGTGAGACCTTGCTAAAAAAAAAAAAGAAGAAGAAGAAGAAGCCTGTCATGGTGGCACATGCCTCCAGTCCCAGCACTTGGGAGGATGAATCACTGTGAATTCTAGGCCAGCCTGAGACTACATAGTGCGAATTCCAGGTCAGCCTGAAGTAGAGAGAAACCCTACCTCAAAACCCAGAGAGATGGGGCTGGAGAGATGGCTCAGTTTGCCTGCAAAGCCTAATGACCTGGGTTTGATTATCCAGTACACATGTAAAGTCAGATGCACAAAGTGGTGCATGCATCTGGAATTTGTTTGCAGTGGATGGAGGCCTTGGAGCACCCATTCTCTCTGTCCTTTTCTATCTCTCTCTGCTTGCAAATAAATAAAAAGACATCGATTTGGGTCACTGACATTTGTTGGAACCTTCCAATCTTCAGGGTGGAGGGGGTGTGAAGGGAGACCTACCTGAGTCCAGCGTGGGCAGCTGCGGGGCCATGAGGAGAAGACACCCCAGGAAGCAGGAACTGAGGGAAGTTGCCATCTCAGAACTTGATGAGACAGTCGGATACTGACAAGAGACCACCAGGAACTTCAGCCTAGGGGACACAGGGTCCAGACATGACCATGAGCTCGGCAGTTCTCCACAGACCTCTGCCTACTCCCTAAGCCTGGCCAAGCAGGCATAACAGCCAACTGTACCTCACAGCCCACCCCTCCCCCAATAGACAGCCTCCTCCAATCATTGAGAGGGACAGTTCAGGCAAATCACAAAATTGGGTTCTCTGCATTAAAAAACTCTTCTTAAATAGAATAATTTGTTATTTGGGTTCAGAAATTGAGATAAAGGAAAATAAATGGATAAAAATGAAAGCCAGGTGTGGTGGTGCACACCTGTAATCCCAGCGTTTGGGAAACAAAAGGTAGGAGGATTGCTGTGAGTTCAAGGCCAGCCTGGGCTACAGTGAGACCCTACCTCAGGAAAAATAAAAAGGAAGGAAGGAAGGAAGGAAGGAAGGAAGGAAGGAAGGAAGGAAGGAAGGAAGGAAGGAAGGAACCCTGGCTGGACCTGGTGGCACACTCCTGTAATCCAGCACTCTGAAGGCAGAGGTAGGAGGAACTCAGAGAGTTTGAGGTCAGCCTAAGACTACATAGTGAATTCTAGGTCAGCCTGGTCTAGAGTAAGACCCTACCTTGAAAAACAAAAACAGAAGTCCTGGAGGGAGTAGTGGGGTGGAGAGAGAGAAGATTTTGTAGAATGAAGGAGATGGACAGAGAGAACTATGCCCTCCTGCTGCTGGTTTGACAGACAGACAGAAGTAGGCACCCCTGAGCTCTAAGACCTTGGAAGAAAAGTAGCAGGAAGCCTGGGAGCCACAGCTATCAAGTGAAAACGCCGATTGTGGCCTTGGGGCAAAGTTAAAAGCCAGCAGGAGGAGGAAGGGGCAGTGCCCTGAGGAAAGCCAGCCTCCAGTGGCCGCGTGTAGTTATTTTAGGAAAACAAAACAAAACAAAGAAACAACCAAGTTTCCCAGAGTCTGTGGTCTTCAGCTCAGGTTTCAGGTGTCCCTTAAGGAGCTGGACCAAGTGAAAGTGAGATGAAAAGAAAGAAGGCCAGCACGACATGAAAGGAGACGCGAGGCTGCCGTCTATGTCTAGGTCTATATTTTTATGTCTGAAAAATGGAATCAGGCTGGGCTGGTGGCACTCGGAGGTAGAGGTAGGAGGATCGATCGCTGTGAGCTCCAGGTCACCCTGGGCTGGAGTGAGACCCTAGCTGGGGGGAGGGGACGGAGAACGAGGTGAGTGTGGTGACTTGTCCTGTAATCTCCAATCAGGAGACAGAGGAAGGCTGATTCACTCAAGTTCCAGACCAGCCAGACTTGCATATTGAGCACTCATCATAAAAAATAAAAAATAAACAACCACCAGTTAAATACATAAAAATTACATTATGCTAAAACTAAAAATTATATTTAAAATGCAAATAAGGGGCTGGGGAGATGGCTCCCTCAGATAGAAGTGCTTGCTTGCAAAGCCTGCTTGCTGGCCAAGGTTCAGTTCCCCACCAGCCACTGGGCATTTAGCTGCTGTGGCAAGACACACACACACACACACACACACACACACACACAAGTAAGTAAAAATTTTATTTATTTATTTATTTGTTTGTGGGGTTTGTTTTTTTTTTTTTTTTTTTTTTTTTTTTTTTTTTTTTTTTTTTTTTTGTGTTTTTTTTTTTTTTTTTTTTTTTTTTTTTTTTTTTTTTTGGTTTTTCAAGGTAGAGTCTCACTCTAGCCCAGGCTGACCTGGAATTCACTCTGTAGTCTCAGGGTGGCCTCGAACTCATAGTGATCCTCCTGCCTCTGCCTCCTGAGTGCTGGAATTAAAGGTATGTGTCACCATGACTTGTAAAAATTTTTAAATGCAAATAATTTGTGAGATCTGAATCAAATTCCCAGCATTAAAAACAATAAGATATAATAAAGAAGAATAATGTTTGTACTAAAATTGGAACATACAGAGAAGATTAGCAAGAAGAATAATGTTTATACCCTCCTTAAATCATGCAGAGTGGAGAGGGAATAAAATTAAAACAAAGCAGGCAATGGTGTACTTAGCACAGGACAGGCACCGGGAAGGTCAGTTGTTATTCTGGAAATGGAAGGGCAGAAGGCTGGGATGCAGTAGGCTGGCTCACAGCTCCCCCCAGGTGCCCACAGAAGCTGCTGTGTGGGAGGCAGACTCCCCTGAAAGCCCCAGGCAGTGCAAGTGAGGTGGGGTTCAGTGTAGCAAGCAGAGCTGCCTGCAGTTACTTACATGGTGCTAAGAAGTCCCTATTTGCTACGGAAATACTGATAAATACAGGCAGTGCTTGAAGATTTTCTACTGCTAAGCCTACCCTTGGTTGTTTGTTTTAGGCAGGATCTCATTCTAGCCCAGACTGACCCAGAACTCCCTGTATGACCCAGGATGGGTCATGCCCAGCCTGCCTGCTTTTTTGAGGAGGAAAATTTTTGTTTTTGTTTTTGTTTTTCGAGGTAGGGTCTCGCTCTAGCCCAGGCTGATCTGGAATTCACTATGTAGTCTCAGAATGGCCTTGAACTCAAGGCGATCCTTCTACCTCTGCCTCCCGAGTGCTGGGATTAAAGGCATGCTCCACCACGCACCGGTTTATGAGGAGGAAAATATTTATTGAGCAGATCCAGGGGAAGAAGTTAAGGAAAGGCTGGCCCCCTTTCACAGAAGCAAGCAGAGACAGAGACAGAAGACCACCACCAGCACCACAAGCAAACACACTGTAACACACTGTGATTCGCAAAATGCAGATCTCCAGACCAGGGTTCTGGCTCTTCTTTTGCATATCTATCCTTAGTATTTTACATCCAGCTTAGAAAGGGTCAGTCCCCAGGAGGCTAAGCCAAAGTGGCACTTCCTCCAGCCAGAAGCCTGGAGACAATTAATAATTTTAATAAATCCTTAATTCTTTTGGGGGACATTTATTCAAAACTACCACAGGGACAGAGAAGAGGAAAATGGGGTACCACAGGATTTGCTCATGAAATGTATCTAATTACCGATAATAAAGATTAAGAATTATTTATTTTGAAGTAGAAAGATGAGGGATGGGAGCTCCAGGGCCTCTAACCACTGCAAATGAACTCCAGATGCATGTGACACTTTGTGCATCTAGCTTTATGTGGTACTGGGGAATGGAACCCCTGTCATTAGGCTTGTAGGCCTGCTGAGAACAGGGATGCCTCCAGCCCCGTACGTATTTTTTTCATTCTCAATTTTCCAAAGCTTTGAATGTTTGGGAGGTCAAATTTCAGAGTTCTAGACAAGCTGGGCCAATGGCCTGGACATGGGTGTGTTGGCCCAGTCTGCAGTGGCAGAGGCGTTTATGGAGCAATGAAGGCAGGGAAGAATTCAAAATTTCCAAAACCTCTTCTCAGGTTCTTTGGAAGATGAACCAGATGAAATCAGCTATCATGTGAGTTAAACGTGTGGGAACGGACTGTGGGAGTTACCGGTGAGTACTGGGAATGTGGACCTAAAACTGGCAAAAAAACAACTGTCTCCAATTACTGAAAAATTATCACTGGATCGTGAATGTGCTTTTTGTTTTAATTTTTTGTTCTTAGAAATCTGGGGGAGGTTCCTTTTGGCTTTAGTTGCTGCAAGAGTTTACTGTACCTGAAAATGGAAAGTGTGGGGCCAAGTTGGGGTGAGTGTTGTGGGTGCTGGGAGGCTAGTGGTAGGGATCTGAGGGCCCGAGGCCAAGAGGAAGCCTTCAGCTCTGTGGCAGAGCCTGACCTGCTGCTCAGCCAGATCCACCAGAAGACTCAAAGAACGGATTGTTGATTTAGCTGCATGGAAGAATTTTAGGATGAGCCCGAGTGAAGCAGACAGAGATGGAGTTGATTAAGAAGGAGTTAAACATGGGTTTAAGCACAGGGTTAATGGATAGAGGCATTCTGGGAGCACAAGTCTCCTCCAGGCATTGTGTGGCTTCTCAAGGGGGAGATATACGCAGACGTCTTAGCAGGAGCCCTATGTCCATATAGACGACTTTGATGCCTCTTGTTACATCCCAAAGGGTTGCTAAGGAGCTTTTTCTCTCTTCTCCTCTTCCTTCCCTTTCCCTTGTTTTTTGTGATATGAGACTGTAGGGTGTCTCTGCAGGTGATGGGTAGGAGTGCAACCAGACAAGATAGAATAATGGTGGGTTGGGGAGAGATGGCGCAGAGGTTAGATTAGAGGTACTTGCTTTCAAAACCTGACAGCCTGTGTTTGAGTCCCAAGTACCCATGTAAAGCCGAGATACACAAAGTGGTGCATGCATCTGGATTTCATTAGCAGTGGCAGAAGACATTGGCAATCCATACTCTCTCAAATAAATTATAATTGGGCTGGAGATGGCTCAGTGGTGAAAGCATTTGCCTGCAAAGCAGAAGGACCAAAGTTCAATTCCCCAGCACCCACGTAAAGCCAGATGCACAAGGTGGTGTATTTTAAATAAAGAACAATGGCTCACAAGGGTTGGACAAGGAGGTTAAGACATGCCTATTACTATCAATGGGTTTCCATGACAGTCCTAGAAAACTGCAAGTTTAAAGCTGGGAAAAGCCATATACACTTAGGTCTCTAGTATGCTTCGTGCTATTTTAACATTATTTGAAAACGACTCAAGCAGGGCGTGGTGGCGCACGCCTTTAATCCCAGCACTCCGGAAGCAGAGGTAGGAGGATCGCTGTGAGTTTGAGGCCGCCCTGAGACTACATAGTGAATTCCAGGTCAGCCTGGACTAGAGCAAGACCCTACCTCGAAAAAATCAAAATAAATAAATAAATAAAAATAAAATAAAATTCCACTTTAGAGGTTCTGTAGCTCTGACTTCCGCCCTCAGGAAGTGGCAGTCTGCCATGGAGAGACCTTGTCTTGCAACCTAAGGTGGCGATCGGCTGAGGAAGAAGATATCTGATGTTGACCAGCTCTGAGGCCACATTGGCTTGGCACAGTCATTCATGTGTAGACATCGTGCCAGTCCCTGAAACGGTGAGTTTGCACAGGAGGAGGGGGTTCATTCACGAGGCAGCCAAGTGGGAGGTGGGGAGAGCATTTTCCTGGGATAAAGTCTAGGGGTATTACTGGGACCCAGAAGCAGGGTGACTTGAGGCATGGCTCTCCACAGGAAGGATGTTCAGAAAGTGGCCACCTGCCATGACCTGAGGGTGGAGCTGTCAGAGGTGTTATCTGTGGGAACCTAGCTCAGGGTTGGCTAGACTTGCCAGCCTGGAAGCCCCAGGGATCCTCTTTCTCTCTCTCCAATACTGGCATTATAGGTGCCGGCCACCGTGCCCACAGCCAGCTTTTGCATTAGGTACCAGGGATCTGAACTTAGGTCCTCATACTTGCTTGGTAAGCATGCGATCTAGTGAAGCATCTCCAAACCCTTAGTTGTTTTTTGAGGTAGAGTCTCACTCTAGCCCAGGCTGGCCTTCAACTCATAGCGATCCTCCTACCTCCACCTCCCCATGCGTGTTTGTTTTTGGTTTTGTTTTTGGGGTAGGGTCTCACTCTAGCCCAGGCTCATCTGGAACTCACTTAGTAGTTCCAGGCTTGCCTCGAACTCACAGTGATCCACAGTGCTCTGGACCACTGGTGATGAGATGGATGGGCTGAGAATTATGCTGGGAACCCAGCATGTGTGTGAAGGATTTGTCTCACACAGGAGAACGGGTATCCCTACTGAAATCAGAAGAAACCTCAGATGGAAGGAGTGCTGTAGGTGGTGCTGGAAGCTCCAGACTATTTCCTCTCTGAGGTGACAGATGACATGATGGGACACATCGG
>PVHP010013626.1:29521-40821 GCA_004024765.1 Zapus hudsonius
AGAGAGAGAGAGAGAGAGAGAGAGAGAGAGAGAGAGAGAGAGAGAACGGGTGTCCCAGGGCCTCTAGCTGGTTCAGTCCTCAAAGACTGAACTTTCTTTCTTTCTTTTTTTTTGGTTTTTCGAGGTAGGGTCTCACTCTAGCCCAGGCTGACCTGGAATTCACTGTGTAGTCTCAGGGTGGCCTTGAATGCATGGTGATCCTCCTACCTCGGCCTCCCGAGTGCTGGGATTAAAGGCGTGTGCCACCACACCCGGCAAAGACTGAGCTTTCTTGAAGGCCCGGAGCCAGGTAGATCCACGTGCATTCTTCCATGTGCTCACATCGTGTTCTATAACTTTATCACGTGACCCGGCCATGGGTGGGAATGGCCCATCAGCTCCCCCTCATCAGCAGCTCCCTGGACTGAGTCCTGCTCCAGTCCAGTCCAGTTACAACGCTGAGGAGGAGGCCTAGGGCTTGGGCCTGAAGAGGGTGGGAAGGAAGCAGCTGCCAGACGCTGTGACCTGGGGGAAGCTTGAGCCCACAGGGGCCATGGCTTCCTCCCTACATGGCCCCGAGACCAAGAGATTGGCCCTGTGGAGGGTGGTGAGTCCTCGCCCTGTACCGGACCAGACCCCCCTCAGGCACCGTGACTCCCTGCGCCCCTTGCAGAGCTGGGCATATGAAGAGGGGGCTGTCATCGGAACCCAGCCTGAAGAAGGGCCTCAGAGGCCCAGAAAAGACTAAAGGGGGGCACGTGTAGATGTGTGACCTGTCTGCCATGTTGTAGAAGGACACATCTCCAGCCTCATAGTTCAGGAAGACGGCCACCCGGCGGAGGCGTTCCTTCAGAGGGAGGACCTTCTCCGGGGAGGACAGGGCTCGGTACTGGTTTCCAAACATCTCCAGCGTCCAGAAGCCGTTCTCTGGAAGGAGCAGGGCCTCCCCTTTCCTCTCAGCACCGTCTCTGCAAACCCCAACGGACCACACCATGACGTTTTCAACCTCCATCTCCCAGCAGTGTCTCCCCGAGGAGAAGCGCTCGCGGCCCAGGACACAAGGCCGGCAGTCGAATCTCTCGGGGTTGTCGGGCACCGTCCGCCTCGAAGGGCCCCGTCTCACGCTCCGCAGGTCTGCGGACACGAAGAGCTCGGGATGAGCTGTGTCTGGGTCCAGGACCACATCGGCTGCGGAGGAAGCGTGGAGCTTAGTGCTGGCATCGGGAACCCCCGGGGAGCATGATCCTTGGTCCTCGGGAAGGCCCAAGAGCTGGCCAGGAGTCCACCATGTGGGGGTCTTGCCCACCTTCTCTGTGCCCAGGAAGCTCAGAGATCGGGAACTACAGAGGCTCGTTTTCTGTCTCTCAGCCACAGGGCATTGCTCAGACAGTGGAGCAAATGACCCAGTGTGAATGGGTCCTGACTGTCGGCGTTCTCTGACCCACCCCCTGGCCCACTCACAGCACAAGGTCTCTGGGTCTCTTTAGTTAGAAGCCAAGCAAGGAGCAACCTTGCATCAGGTAAATGGTTAAGGTGAATCTCACTACTGGATGTCCTGGGAGGGTCAGGATCTTGTCATTGACCTCTGTGTTCCTTTACCTAGATGATAACTGATGACTGGAAAGTGTGAAGAAGAGAATAAATGCCCCTCAAGGCCAACCTGGAGCCGAGCCTGGCGGAGCACATCTTTAAGCCTTGGAGACAGAGTTTAGGAGATTGCTGTGAGTTCAAGGCCGGCCGAGTACTAGAGTTCCAGGTCAGTGTGGACTGGGGTGTGACTCTACCTCCAAAACAACAACAAAAAAGCAAAACAAGCCGGGCGTGGTGGTGCTCGTCTTTAATCCCAGCACTTGGGAGGCAGAGGTAGGAGGATCGCCATGAGTTCAAGGCCACCCTGAGACTCCATAGTGAATTCCAGGTCAGCCTGGACTAGAGCGAGACCCTACCTCTAAAAACAAAACAAAACAAATAAATTAAAAAAAAAGCAAAAACAAAGACCAAACCCAACCTGGTAGCATCTTGAGGGATGGTACAGCAAACATAGGTGGGGGATATTTTCATGTAGCTCGTATCAACAGCATGGGCCTACAGTGACGTTCTCTGTGGGCACAAGACACTTGTCACTAATCTGCATCTATTATGGCTGGGCTACTCTACCATTCTCACCATGTTAAAATGATCTTCTTCCCCCAAGTTGATATGCCTGATTGTGACAACTCGGACTGTGTCTTAAATTGACTGTGACAAAGGAAAAAAATCTTCGTGCTAAAACATCTGGTGAAGCCTGTATTCTTTGGTGCTTGGGATAGAAAATGAAAAATCATAAAACCAGAAGCTGGGTGTGGGGGTGCATGTCTTTAGTCCCAGCACACAGAGGAGGCAGCGGTAGGAGGATCGCTGTGAGCCTGGGATTAGAGAATGAGTTCCAGGTCAGCCTGGGTGAGAGTGAGACCCTTCTTCAGAACAAAACAAAAACAAAACAAACATACAAGAATGGCTGCTGGGGTCTGCTGAACCACACACCTGACTCACCTTCCGTCCAGAGCATAGACTATACACATTCTCTCAGGTACGTGGTTATACCCCCCCCCCCCCCAGACCTAGCAAGCTTATTGCCTTTTTTACCCACATGGGGATGCAGTGGGGCATTCTAACCATTTCCCAGACAATAAGCACCTAAAACAGCATTGTCTTCTTTCAAAGTAAGCCAGTATCTAAGAGCAATAACCACTGAGACCCAACTGACGGAGATCTGCTCTGAAGGCAGGTCTCTGGTAATCATGGACGACAAAGGGAAGCGTTGTAAGAAGTAAGCTGTGGGACTGATTGAGAGCTGTGGGGTTTCCCTGATGGAAAAGCAGGGATCCAGCATTGGTGGGCCATGGTGGCCAGGGATCTCCGGGTCTCCTGCTTCCTCACTCCAGGGAGAAGGACCCTTTAGGGTCCCTGGTTCTTGTCCTCCCACGGGTGGGATGAGATATCACGTGAGGGAGTGTCAGAGGCACTCACCTGCATTTAAGAGGGTTCTTCTCCATCCTGCAGGTGACAGACAGAGGTCAAGGTCACGAGGTCATGGCCAACCCAGCCCAGCACAACAGCAGTTCAGGGAAGGTTCAACTTACTCAGTTCTTCTTGAAGCCGCTCTGTAGAGGAAACAAAATAATGTCAACGCAGCTGAGCTGAAAGGATTTAGGGTCGTGCTGAGTGAAGCACGATTGGTTCCTGCTCTCACATCAACCTCCTATCTTCCTCCATACCTGAGGAACTGTCAGAAACTGGAAGTGACATATCATTAAGTGACTGGACTTTTTTCTTTATTTTATTTTATTTTATTTTATTTTATTTTTCCATAAAAGGTCTCACTGCAGCCCAGGTTGACCTGCATTCACTCTGTAGCCCCAGGCTGGACTTGAACTCACAGTGATCCTCCTACCTCTGCCTCCCCCAAGTGCTGGCATTACAGGCATTCACCATCATACCCAGTTCCCCTTTTTTGGACAGGGTCTCATATAGCCAAGGCTGGCCTTGAACTCCTGAAGAATGGTGTCCTTTCTTGGCAAGGAGCTGCCTTACTATCCCCCTTTTATTTGGCAATCTTTCTCTTTTCTGTGCGTTTGTTCTCTAGTTTCTTACGTAGAGCTTCTTTCTCTTCATATTCGGCTTCTTTCTTGGCTGACAGAATAGCTTTCTTCTTACGGAGTTTTTTGATGAGGCAGGTGGTCCCAGACACTAGGAGGATCGGTGCCAGTGGGATGGTAGCCACGACCGCCGCCATCCAAAGAGGTGGGCTGGGCGTTAAGGATTCTGAAAAATGAGCAGGAAATCCCAAGTAGTGATACACAGGATGGGAGCGGAGGAAGCTCCTTAGGAGCCAATTGAAGCAGCACCCTCACCTCCCAGCCCTGGAAGTTGCTCCCTTCCAGAACAATGGGAGAAACATGCTGGCTTTGTGCTGGCTGATCATGTAAATTCCAGGACTAGAGCCCGGGAGAAAGACACAGTTCCAGGACTAGAGCCCGGGAGAGAGACACAACGCCAGGGCTAGAGCCTGGGAGAGAGACACGCAGAAACACTTGGGGCTGCCATGGAGGAATCGCAGAGAAAAACCAAGAACACGGCAAATCTCCAGTCACCACCCTGATATAAACCAGTCTCCCCTGCAACGTTGCAACGTCTTTCTCTTGCTGCCCTTGCGTGGAAGAGACCTGAGATCACATTATTTGTTAAAACCCTCTCATGTGCCAGGTGTGTCCAGGACTGCACTCATGATCCAAGCACTTAGGAGGCAGAAAAGGGAGGATGACCATAAGTTCTAGAAAATTCAGAGAGTCTCAGGTTGACAAGAGCTACATAGAGAGACTTTGTAGGGGAGGGGTAGCACTGACCACGGAGGTGCACACATGTAATTAGGAGGCAGAGCAACACAAGTTCAAGGACAGCCAGGGCTACATATGGGACCTTGTCTCAAAAATATAGTGTTGGACCAGTCATGGTGGTGCATGTCTTTAATCCTAGCACTTGGGAGGCAGAGGTAGGAGGATCTCTGTGAGTTGAGGCCAGCCTGAGACTACAGAGTGAATTCCAGGTCAAGGTCTGGGCCAGAGCAAGACCCTACCTTGAAAACAAAACAGGCCGGGCGTGGTGGTGCTTGCCTTTAATCCCAGCACTTGGGAGGCAGAGGTAGGAGGATCACCATGAGTTCAAGGCCACCCTGAGATTACATAATGAATTCCAGGTCAGCCTGGACTAGAGTGAGACCCTACCTTGAAAAACCAAAAAAAAAAAAAAAAAAGAAAGAAAGAAAGAAAGAAAGAAAGAAAGAAAGAAAATAAAACACCAAAGAGTTCAAAGCCAGCCTCAACTACTTAAGGGGTTTAATTTAAGGCTAGCCTGCGTTCCATGAGACCAAAGCAAACCCAGCAAACAAACAAAAAATAAAGCTTTCTGGAGGTTTCCTAATTTCACTCCAACTAAAAGCCATGTGGCTGCCACGATGCACCCTTCTCCCTGCCTCCAAGGAATTCCACTCCAGCGCTGCGTCTAGGGCTGGAAACTGCCTGACACACAGGAGTCCAGCCCCTCTGCGCACATGATCCCTGTTATCTGTGTTGTTCGGTCCTCGGGTATCTGCTTGGCTCGTTTTCTCGTTCTTCACAGTGAACTGTTCCCTGGCCATCCTGTGAATAATTCAAATGCCCACATCCCTGCAGCTCCCCAGAACGTCCTTGTCTCACTGTCCCTATGGTGGTCATCACTATCTGCGTAGCAGACAGACAAAGTGCGTTGATGCAGCCCTTGAACTACTGTATGCATTGCTGTCTCTCTAGTTTGTGAACACGAGGGCATGGACCTGTGCTCTGTACTCAGTCATTTAATCTGGACTTCTACAATAGTGTCTCTCCCATAGACGATGTATTTGTTGAAAGGAATTCTGAATGTATTCAGACAGGGAATTTCCTTGTCCCTTGGGAAATCCCCTGGGCCAGAAGAGGACAGTATCATCAGGTGTACAGGGTCATCCTTCCCGGATTTCTTGATTGCTATTCCCCAAATTTTTTTTGTTATATTTTATTTATTCATTTTCAAGGAGAGAGAGAGAGAGAGAGAGAGAGAGAGAGAGAGAGAGAGAGAGAGAGAGAGAGGGCACCAGGGCCACCACCTTGTGGGTCTGGCTTATGTGGGTACTGGGGAATTGAACCTGGGGCCCTAGGCCCTGGAGACAAGTGCCTTAACCGCTAAGCCATCTCTCCAGCCCATATTCCCCCAAATTTTGATTGTTATTTTTATTATTTATTTATTTTATTATAAATATATTATATTTTGCTATTTATTATTTATTATTTTTATCATCATCATTTTTATCATCATTATTTTGTCTTATTCAGTATTGTGAATTCTCTATGTAGCTTGGGTTGGCCTTGAATTCACTTTTTCCTGCCTTAGTCTCCCAGGGGCTAGGATGACAGGCATGCACATCATATGCAGGTATCATTGTTTTTAATATTTGAAAAAAATTTATTTACTTGAGAGAGAGAGAGAGAGAGAGAGAGAGAGAGAGAGAGAGAGAGAGAGAGAGAGAGAATAAATATGGGCACACCAGGATCCCCTGACACTGCAAACAAACTCCAGATGCATGTGCCACTCTGTGTGTCTGGTTTTACGCACTGGGGAATCGAACCTCTAACTGCCAAGCCTTCTCTCCAGCCCCTGTGTTTAATATTTAATTTTGGCAGCAGCAGAGGGTCCTTATTCTGAAAACAAAACCCATCATAGCTGCCCATGGCTGCCCATGCCTTTAATCCCAGCACTCCAGGAGGCTGAGGCAGAAGGATTGCCATGCGTTCAAAGCCAACCTGGGCTACAGACTGAATTCCAGGGCAGCCTGGGCTAGAATGAGACTGTGCCTCAAAAAGTCACAAACAAAAACATGAGATTTATCCTAAGTGACTATTCTTATTTTGAGAGCGTTGAATTTTCTTCTTGTGACAGGAAAAGGCCTCGGTTCTGCTGCAGCCACTTTCCAGCTCCACAGGGGCTACTCACACCCGCCTTGGCCCTCACCACTCCACACTTGGACCTGTCGGCTGAGCAGGAAAATCCTGCCTTCTCACACGTCTCCGGAGGACAGAGAGCTAACCTGGAATGAAGACCACACTCTCCACCTCCTGGCCCAGCAGAGTGCTGTTGACAGAGCAGGTCATGTTCCTCACAGAAGAGTCCCTGATGATCGCAACCGTGGTGACAGTGAAGAGTCCATCTGGGTCAGCAGCATAGGCCTCCTCCAAGGCGGGGGTGACTTCCCCGTAGGGGTCTCTCCACACGGCGACAGGTTCTGGGTACCACCCTACAGATGTGCATTCTAGCCGGATGCCCCCATCCTCCAGGGCCGTCATTTCAATGAGTGGATCGGAACCTAGGGCTGGAAAGAAGACCAGGCCTCAGCTGAGAAGGTGGCGATGGAGGTTTGCCTGGGGAAGGCCGTGGGTTTGGTCCTTGGCACTCCAAATCGTGATGCTTGGCCACTGTGTCTCAGAACAGCTCTCAGTGGTGAAGCCGATGATGGGGTGGGAGGCTGCAAGTGGGAAGAAGGAGACTCTGAATGCATTCCAGGCGTCCCTATAGAACCCCAGAAGGAAGAGAGGAAGAACTCTAAGTGGGTGTTGTGGTTATCTTCGCGTCGCTGGGACAAAGCACCTGACAAGAAGAACAAGAAGCAGTTGATGAAAGGAAGGGTTCATTTTAGCTTCCAGTCTCCAGGGAAAATTTCAGATGGTAGAGCAGAGGCTGGGCACCACTTCCTGCCACAGCTGCTGACTGGAAGCAGCAAGAGAGTGAGCTGAGCTCTGGCAAGGGGGAGGCTGGGCTCTACCACCCCTAACTCCCCCCCCCCCCAGAAACACACACCTCCTCCAGCAAGGCTCCACCTCCCAAACTGCCACCAGCTGGGGACCAAGCATTCAAGTCACATGAGTCTATGAGGGAAATGAGTCTATGAATGAAATCACCATGGTGGCTATGTCCAGTCCAACCTGAACAGGACAAGAGACTTCACTTTCTGCTCCTTGGGATCCCTTGAGAAGTTCTAGGACACACTTGCCAGGCTGCCACAATCTGATGAAATGTTTTGACCTCAAGACACTGTTTTTGTTTTTTTTAGTTTTCACATCTCCTGGCCAAGAAGAGGGGAGGCAGCCATCCTCAGCTATGTACCCACCACAGGAGCAGCTGGCTTCTGCCCAGTGGATAACGTGCTCCTGCCAAACCAACCCTCATCCCAGCACACAGATGCTTACTTGCTAGGGGCTTTGTCAGTCACCTATTTGGAAGATAATCTCCTCAGTGTTTGCCCTCAGAACACCCTGAAAAACTAGGAATCCAGACTCTTTCCAGCTGTATTTTTATCCTTTTTTTTTTTTCTAAGACAGAGTCTCACTCTAGCTCAGGCTGACCTGGAATTCACTATGTAGTCTCAGGATGGCCTCGAACTCATGGCAAGCCTCCTACTTCTGCCTTGCCTGGCTTTATTTTATCTTTTTAAAAAGTACTTTCGCCAGACATGGTGACACATGCCTTTAGTCCCAGCTCTCGGGAGGCAGAGATCAAAGAATCACTGTGAGTTGAGGCCAGCCTGAGACTACATATTAAATTCCAGGACAGCTTGAGCTAGAGTGAGACCCTACCTTGTAAAACAAAACAAAACAACAACAACAAAAAAAATTATTGGGGCTGGAGAGATGGCTCAGTGGTTTTTAAGGCACTTTCCTATAAAGCCTAATGACCCAGGCCCGATTCCCCAGTAGCTATGTAAAAGCCAGATGCACAGTGGTGCATGCATCTGGAGTTCATTTGCAGATATGGCGCATCTATGTTCTCTGTCGCCTCTGTCTCTTCTCTCTGTTTGCAAATGGTTTTTCCGAGGTAGGGTCTCACTCTAGCCCAGGCTGACCTGGAATTCACTATGTAGTCTCAGGGTGACCTCAAACTCATGGCAATTCTCCTACCTCTGCCTCCTGAGTGCTGGGATTAAAGGTGTGTGCCACCATGCCAGTTAATAAATAAAAATATTTAAAAATACTTTTATCATCTGCAGGAGATAGATAGATAGATAGATAGATAGACAGACAGATAGATAGGAGGGCAATAAGGCACACCATTGCCTCTAGCCACTGCAAATAAACTCCAGATGCATGCATCTAGCTTTATGTGGGTACTGGGGAATCAAACCCAGGCCACCAGGCAAGGCCTTTAATGACTGAGCCATCTCTCTAGGCCCATATTTTATCTTTTTAAATTTTTAAAAAATTTTACCTATTTATTTTCAAGGAGAGAGAGAGAGAGAGAGAGAGAGAATGTAAAGGGGACTGACTACAGGCAGCAAATCTGCTTTGTAATGGACCTGAAGATAGGAGAGGGAGAGAGAGAGAGAGAGAGAGAGAGAGAGAGAGAGAGAGAGAGAGAGAGAGAGAGAGAGAGAGAGAGAGAGAGAGAGAGAGAGAGAGAGGCTCACCTGCCACGACAAGGCGCATGATGGCCTGATCATAGGACCGGCCTTCCTGGAAGTAACAGCGATAGACGCCGTTGTCCTGGGCGGTGACATTGTGGATGACCAGAGCCACACTTCCCTTTCGGAGGTCTGAGCTCAGGAAGGTGGTCCTCCCTCGATATGCCTCCATCTGCTCCTCCGTCCTCTCTCGCCCTGCCTTATACACCAGCACCGCTGGGGAGAACTGCCGCCGGAACCACCGCACCTCCATGTCCTCTGCATTTCTCTCTGGTGACAGGTGACAGTGCAGTGTGGTGTTTTCTCCCACCATGGCCTGGATGGGCTCGGCTGGCCCCATGACAGTAAACTGGGCTGTTCCATGAAGGACAATGAGATAGGAACTCCATTCAATTATCCATAGGGGAAAAGAAGTGGAAATTGGGGGGCAGGGATTGGCACCCGTGGTTAGTGAGTGGCACCCCTGGAAGGCTGCAAATGTGTCACGAACAAACAAAATACCTATCCAGGCCTGCCTGGTGATGTACATCTGTGATCTTAGCACTGGGGAGCTAGAAGTAAGGGGATCACAAGTTCAAGGTCATCCCCCCAGCTACATTGGGAGTTTGTGGTCAGCCTGGACTACACAAAACACAATCCCAAAACCCCAAATAAAGAAGGAGACGGTGGCACAGGATTGGCTTTAATCCCAGCACTGGGGAGGGTGATGCAGAAGGATCCCCTTGAGTTCTGAGTTCAGGGCCAGCCAGGGATTACAATGAGCTACAGGTCAGCCTGGTCTAGAGTGAGATCCTAGAGGGAAAGGGGGGGGGTTGGAATCCAAGCCAAAACAAAGGAAAATGAGGAGGTCAAGGTCACCCTGAGCATGTTGTACAGACCCGGTTCTCAGGACTGTCCTCTGTTCTTCAGCCCAGTGTCTGAGCCCAGTATAAGCCTGAGCCATGTGGTCTGGCACAGCCTGAACGGGATGTCGTAAGTGTAGTACACGAGATGTGGAAAATTTAGAGTTTAAAAGTATTACATTCTATTTCATTGGTAATACTTTGCATTAGTAAACTTTACTTTTTAAGTTTATTTATTTCTTTATTGTCATCTTTATGTTTTGAGACAGGGTATTGTTATGTAGGCCTGTCTAGCCTTATGAAGTCTTGGCTGGTCTCAAACTCTTGTCAATCCTCCTGCTTCAGCCTCCCAAATATTGGGAGTATAAACGTGTTGTCACCATTACCCGAAAGGTAAGCATTTATATATTCATAATTGATTGAAGTTAAGCAAAATGTATCAGTAAAATCTGCCTCCCCTTTGAGGTTCTCACGTTTCTGTTGGACCCCACGGGGTAAACACAGTGACAACTTTCAGAATGAAAGCACCGGTCAGCAGTCCTGCCATCCTTGCGGCCTCCTGTGTGCAGACAGAAGTGTTCAGGGTGCTTTCTGAGAAGCCCACTGGAGGAAGGAGCTGGCATCCCTACCTGAGACCAGCACGAACAGGCTGAGAACCAGCACAAAGAGAAAGGAGGCGGGTGGATGCAGAAAGCAATGGACTCCATACATGGGGACAGATTCACTTTGGACAGCCGGGGACTGGACTCCTAGGACAGAGGAGGACAAATCAGCCAAATAGACCTGGCCCCAAGCTTCTCATCTACTTCAAACTTTCTTAGCACCATGTTGGTCGATGAGTACCCCAACTTCTGTCATAGGCAGACCCCTTTATTCTGTGGTTCACATGTACCCTAATAGACGAGCTCATTAAACATGCTACGAAACAAAACAGCAACCAGGCAGTTTTCTGCTTGGCTCATTTCTGTTTCCAGAGTCCAGTTTCTTTAGTGGTTACTTGATATTTCTCTCCCTTCTCCTTCTCCTTTTCCTCCTCCTTCCTTTTCTTCCTCCTCATCTTTCTCTTCCACTTCTCCTCTCCCTCCTTTTCCCTCCCTCCTGTGAACCAGGCTGGTGAGCCCCAGGTAATGCCAATGGAAGTCTCCGCCCCAAGGTGGGCATCCCTGACCCAGGGCCCTGCTTTCTCCCACAGCAGCCCGCTCCCCATCCCCTACCTTCTAGAATAGACTTCTGCGTCTTTTCTTCTCGCACCCTCAAGGGACGATTCCACTACCGGTCCCCTCTGTCCAGCCCACCCATGGACACAGTCACCAAATGCTAAGAAGAGGTTGCAGGAACTTGTTTGCACTGGTGAGCAGTGGCTGGAGACACCAGACTCCCCGTGTGCAAGTCCTGAACTTCCAGTGAGCAGTTTACAGCTCGCGGATTGGTCAGATGTTGGGTGAACAGCCAATGGTGTTCCGGAGTCCAGCTGTCAT
>PVHP010013627.1:0-40655 GCA_004024765.1 Zapus hudsonius
CTCACTCCTAAACTTTTACATATTCCCCCCTCTCTTGAGGACACCCCAACTGCTGTTGGGAATGGGGACGAAGAAGTCTCTCTCTCATCTATTTCCTACTGAATAGGACATGAAGTTATTGCAGCTGGGGGTATCCCTCAGAGAGGGGAGGGTCCCTAACTAAGGCCTAAGAGAGAAAGACCCCTTAGCCATATGTCACATTGCCAAGATTTTGTCCTGTCTCACATTGTGAGGCAGGAGGTGGGGTAGCTCCCCCCAGAAGTGGGGAGTGTTCCACATAGGGTGTCCAGTGGAGAGTAATTCAGTGGTTGGATTGTTGTCCACTATGGAAACTCGAGATCCATCCCCAGAATTGCTTATTGAATGGCATTGTAGCATCTGATATGGTCTGAGATGGTTCCTGTATGGCTTGTAAAGCATATGACATATATTAATAGAGTTATTAAGAAAAGAAATATATACTTATTATTTAATCTTAATAACAGCACAAGTGTCACCTAGGGTATGTATGAGGGCATTTAGAACCCTGTGATTTTTCTCATTATAGAATTTAGAATTTAGGAGGCTTTCTTAGTATCTTCTCCAATGGAAAGAATAAGCATGCCAGACAAGTCTGTCTGTATCTAAATTTGTAAATAAATTGAGCATGTAAAGGTATTTACCTTATCTTCCCTATATTTAAGGAAGTTTTAAAATATATTTTCCAATTCTTCCTGGGGCAAGCCAGGGACAGAGATTGGTGTCACAAAACTCCTTTAGTGTCAGTGGGAGCTGCCCAGTCCATAATTATTTTAGATTCTATCCTGTTAGAGATCCTTTTAATGGTTGGAGGCTTATGACATTTAGTCATAGGATTAGAACTATTATTATATATCCTTGGTTATAAATTTCTCTCTGAGTGCTTAAGACCTGGTATAAAGCCAAGATTTAACAAGTATGTCCTTTTGGGTGTGGCTCTCCAAGGAGGAATTGGGGTCTGGTAGAAGCGCTGTGGCTTCCTCAGCATTATCACTGTCAGTGAGGCAGTGTCCAGGTTGTGCTGGCCTTGGTTTTCTCCCTCGCTGGGAGGCTGGAGGGACGACTTGTCCCAAATGGACTCTCCTGTATGTGCTGTACACTGATTTGTTTCTGGGATTCCATATCCTCCTTTTTCAGACGTAACATCCAGAGAGGCAGTGAGAAAAACACTCTAGTATGGCCCTTGTCATCTCCTGTGGCCTTTGTGACCTGGGAACAGAGGCCAAAATATTAGCCCATTTTGTTCCATGACTCCAGTTGGATTTGACTTTTATACAGGTAGTTAACACATTTAGAGAGGAATTTGTATTAACCCTGTAGGATAGATATATCCATATTGACATTTTGATTGACTAATAAGGCATATCTAATTTGAGAATGGCACAACATTTAGTCTATCTTGTCCAACCTTAAATTTATCTATTTGTTTAAGTTTTTATATCTACTCTCCACTCCATCCAGCGTGAGCCCAGTGGCTGGCCCTGCCTCCCTGGACACGCTCCAGCCCTGCCTGCGCAGCCAGGGAAAATCCCGCGCAGACCTCAGGACCAGCTCCCTCTCCTTTTATTAAAAACAACAGGACACTACCTATTTGGACTAGTTTAGACCATAATATCTCATGACTGTTAATATAGACAAAACATAGTTTTGAAAGCATTTTAGCAATAAGTCCAAATACAGAGATCTAACCTGGAAGTCATTAGATCAAGAACCATTCAGCAAGGCAGCATCTATGTCTGAAAACATACCAATTATCCAGGAGGGTTTAGAAACTCAAATAGTCCTCAGATGTCTGAACTTGTATCCTGGAATAGGGAATATGTCTTAAAGAGTTAGTTTAAGTACACGAAATAAGACAATTGTTGAAATAATATCTTAGAGAGAGACTCTGTGATTACTCACAATAAGGCAGAGTCTGGTCCTGTCAATTCAGAACAGCTGAATTTTAATATAATCCTTGGTGAATCTGTTTTCAAGAGAGAAACCCCTTGACAACCAATGTTGTTAGTTTAACTTTAGGCACTAGTTAGCCTGATATATATAGTAGAGATGTTTACAAACATAAGACAATTTTTGTTATATCCATGACAGAAATTTTATAAAAGCTTAACTAGAGTATTCCCACATATTTATCTAATAGGAGGATAGAAGCCACAATGGCTGAAATTAAATCTTTGAGTTATATAAGTTCAATGATGACCATTTGATAGTATTAGCATGAACAAATAGAAACTATCTTTTTAAAACTTACAATGTTTTTGGATGTGAGAGCTTATTTTAGAAAATCAATACCAGTAAGCAACCTTTATCTTAAAATTTTAATTTGTCTAATAATTCACATATTGACAAAGAAATATAGTTAGCTTGGGTGAGTACCTTAAGAGTCCTTTATGTATATTTCTTAACCCATGAACAATTTAGTATTTAAGTTAAACCTTAGCATCTAGAATAAGGTTTACATTGTCATCAGCCTGTCCCCTTCTCTGTTCCCACCTTAACACAAAAGATCTCCTGGTCACTACTAAACTTTCAAGAGAAAATTAGTTTAGAATATATCCAATTATAGGTAGGGATAACCCCACCATATTTAAACCTTTTGAATCCAGCCATCATTTGAATTACCCACTTTCTAAGCTCCCATCATGAAAAGTGTTTTGCTGCTTGAATCTAAACTTACTGCTTCTAACTTTGCTCTAATTCTGCTCCCAAACAATAAAGCTTGTGGATACATCCACTCACTATCTCCAGCCCTCAGACTCCCAACAATAAAGCCTGTAGACACTGTCAGGCACTGCTTGTTGGCACTGCTAGATGAGGGCACGGAGGACAAAGGGTTAACGATGTTTGAACAGGTTTGAAACCCCAGTGGTAATCCGGTAGGCATTTAGCCAGCTCCATCATCATTCCTGACTCCAAACACCCATGAGCAAGCCACACGAATCCAGGTTCACACCCCAGCTGTGCCTGGAAGTTGGCAGTTCCTCTGCCCCCACCATCTGATACGTACCCAAGCTCACGTCTACATGCAAAGCAGGTATTCACAGGTCGCTGATTACTGCCAATCCTTGTTGCCCATCTCTTCCCCTCCCTCCTCCTCTATCTCTATTTAACCAAAGGGGCTCCTACAATAAACAGGAATATTTTCCACACCTTTCCCCCGGGTCTCTGCCTGTTATTCTCTCTGAAGAGATGAACTGAACACACAGGAAGCCATGCTTCCAAGAGCTATAAAACTTCCACGGGTTTTCAGGCCCATGGGCATGCCTCCACAGCTGCCCGGGTTCGCTGCCACCACCGCCACTGCTGCCATCACCATAATGCCACAGCCACTCCCAGACTTGGAGTGGACCTCACCCAGCACTGGCCAGCTGGCACCAGCCAGCAGGGACCAGAAGAAGCGTGGGACAGAGAGACAAGCGGCTTGGCTCGGCCAGGCCCCGCCACCCCTGCACGCCTCTTCCCAGCAGCCCAGCCCGTGCACCTTGGGGCCAACAGCAGAAGCACTCTCCACTCCATCCAGCGTGAGCCCAGCAGCTGGCCCTGCCTCCCTGGACATGCTCCAGCCCTGCCTGCGCAGCCCGGGAAAACCCTGCGCAGACCTCAGGACCAGCTCCCTCTCCTTTTATTAAAAACAACAGGACACATCCACTCACTCTCTCCTGCCCTCAGACTCCCCAACAATAAAGCTTGTGGATACATCCACTCACTCTCTCCTGCCCTCGGGCTCCCCAACAATAAAGCCTGTGGACATATCCACTCACACTCTCTCCTGCCCTCAGACTCACCAACAATAAAGCCTGTGGATACATCCACTCACTCTCTCCTGCCATTAAGCATTCATCACTCATGTGACAAATAGCTTTTTAAGCACATAATTCCTTTATTCTTTTGGTGCTATTAAACATTGTATCGAGTCTTGCAATGCTACATAAACTGAGCAATATTCCACCACCCGCAATACAGGTCTTTTTTCACCACCATATTTTTATTATCATATGATCCTTTGCCAGCCTACCACAATCTTTTGGATATCTCTTTCCTGTTCTCTTTTCTGTTCACTGGTCTTTCTCCTTTCTGCTATGAACAATTATTTTCCTCCTCACATGCTCTTACTGAGGTTTATGAAATATCTGCCTTGGGTCTATCTCAACAGCATGTGTCCTATGTGAATTTTGCTTCATCCCTGTGCAGTGACACAGCTTCTGAAACAATTTTGTCCTGCTGTTTATGTAATGGCCCTCACTAATTTCTCACTTATGACTGAGAAGCAGATAATGATTTTTTTCAGATTTATTTTACATTATCTAAATTATTTCAATTCAGAACAAGCCACTGTGTGTTCTAAAACTATTCCAAGCCTTCTTTAGAAAAGAAGTACCTGAATGTGGTAGGTAGCTTGAGCTATGTCTTCCTCCATACCGTCTCCTAGGTGATTTAATTAACTAATGAATAGACTTTGAGATCTCCAATAGGACATCTTGCTACTGAAATAATTACCATTAGTACTTTTGAATGCCTTTGGAATGCATGTCATTACTCTTTCTTTGAAATAGAAAATTTCATCATCAAGATGGAGAAACAAGAAATCTTAGTTCTCAGTTTGATTCAAGAACAAAAATATGTAGGCAAAAATACTGCCGTGAGAAATGCAGAGTTTATTTGAGAAGTTATAGTATTCCAGACAAGCACAGAGCTAAGAAAGCTACACAAAAATTGGATATAGGAAAAAAAACATTGATTCTGTTATGTAGCTCCTCCAAATATCTGAAGCAAGCTTGAACAAGAAGAGCAAAGCTGACAGCATTATCTTCTTGTTTTGAAATGTACTATAAAGCTATGGTGATCAAACAGTACAAGACCAGCATCAGAGCAATCATATGCACCGAGGATGCAAACTCGGTACAGATAGAATCAACTGTTCTTCACCCAGGGAAGGCAATAAAGTCTTCAGAAAGTGTGCTAGGAAAACTAGATAAACACACAAGTGCTGTCAAGGATGTGGAGACATTGGAACCCTTGTACATTGTCAGCGAGACTATAAAATGGCACAGTCACTACAGACAACATACAGAGATTCCTCAAAAAATTATAAACAGAACTAATATATCATCCAGCAATGCCACTCCTAGCCAAGAGACTAAAACTCTTGAAATCAAGACCATGTTCATTGCAGCATTAATCACAATAACCACAACCTGAATGCCCACCAATTTTTAGGTGAATGGTTGAAAACTGTGATTAATGATTAACAATAGACAGGTAGATGATAGATAAAATACAGATTCCAAAAACAATGACATTCTGGAGGTGGAGAGATTGCCTGTAAAGCCTAATGACCTGGGTACCCACATAAAGCCAGATGCATAAGGTGGCATATGTATCTTGTATCTTGAGTTCATTTGCAGTGGCCAGAGGCCTTGACATTCCCATCCTCTCTCCCTCTCTCTCTCTCTCTCTCTCTCTCTCTCTCTCTCTCTCTCTCTCTCTCTCTCTCTCTCTCTCTCTTCCTCTTTCTCTCATAATATATATTTTTTCCTATTTAAAAAAATAGAAATAAAATAAAGGACATTCTGCTGTATGTGGTTACCCAGATGAACCTGAGAGACATTATGCTGTGAAATCCAGCTGCCACAGAAGGAAAAACAGTGCTTATAGAAGGTATCCAAAATCTGAAGACCATAGAGCTGAGAGTAAAATAGAAAGAAAGGAAAATGGTACAAATTTTGGCTCTGTGAGATGAATAAGTTTTAGGAATGTGCTGTATAGCATTGTGCCTATTGTCAGCAATGCTGAGTTGTGTGCTAAAACTTTGTTAAGGAGGTAGATTTCTGGGCTTAAATTGACCCTTGATCAAACTCTCTGGGTATGGACAGTAAAATGCATCCAGCCCTTATATCAGTAATGCAGTTCCAATAAATTCCTCTGTTGTCTCTCCTTCCCTTAGAAAGGTTTTAAGCCAAGTCTCCAACTCTCCAAATGCAATTCTGTCTGCACTTGGTATTTTAAAATTCTCACCAGAAGAGTTCATAAACTTGGTTTACCATTCTGAAAAGTGTCTTCAGTTGCAAGTACAAAATCTATGTCCATTTCTCCAGCACACAAGTTTCAGAAAACCAAAATCCACATGGCTAGTTTCATCTCAGAAATAACTGTGGTAGAGTCAAGCCTGAAAACTAAGTCTAGCTCTATCATCAGAAATCTTGCCCTCAAAAGTTAAATAAGTAGTTAGAAGTTACGATTTAAATGTGCGGAAAGTGAGTAATAAGAGTAAAAGAATATTTAGGAATATTTAGGAAGCTTAAATGTATTGATTGTTAGAATATAGCTAGAGTGTTTTTAATCATATATTATATATCAATGTAACAGTGTGATATGATATTGTTAAAATGTAGAATATATATATTCTATTGTTAAAATGTAGAATATATATATATATATATATATATAAAATGTAGATATATATATATCTCCAAAAGTTAAAGTACATTTTAACTGTCATTTGGGTGTATGGAAAATGCAAGGGTTTTTCTGTGTAAGATCTGGTCAGTACTGATAAGGTACATAGCAATGGCAGCAGGAGCTAAAGGAAGTATATAAACTGACCCAAAAAAACATACTTTGAGATGCCCCTCTGACATTTGTTACATGTGAGATCACATATCTGATGGTACCCTGTTCTCTCCAGGCGAGAGTCTAAAGCATCTCCCTATTCCTTCCTGATTGGAGTGGAGCCCATGCACTCCAGATCAGCCCCTGAAGTCTGGACTCCAAAGGCTGAAGGAAGGTCACCGATTGAACCAAATGAGCTGGCCAGGTCAGGAGTGTGGGGAGCTTGTGGGAAATTTGTCTGTGCCTTTATCAATAAACCAAGCCTTATGGCAACTCCCAACTCCTGTCAAAATTATCCACTTGCGACAGAAGCACCACACTTAAGAGAAGGAAGACTTGCACAGGGAGGCAAGAGGGATATTGACAGGTCCACCTCGAGACTCAGATTGGAGATTTATATGAGCCTCCTGGATAGGCTGTTGGTTTAGCTAGTCTAGTCCTGATGTCAGGTGTCTGCATTCACAATCCCTGGAAAAGGGCAATCTTCCCAGGAATCTCAATTCTTCAGCAAGAAAGTGGAAGGATTCCCTAAGGGGAGAGAGAAGGAAAGGCAAGACTCTTCTGATAGTTTCTCATTGCATAAAACTGTGTTTGATTGGGTGCTCATCCCAGCAACATAAAGCTGTCTACAACAAGGCCCAAAGACAATTGCTGCATTTAGCCAAAATAAAGGCATTCACTTTGGGGTCCTGTCACCCCTAAGCTGCCTCACAAATTTCTATCTTCTATCAGAAGCTCAGTTGGTAAAGTGCTTACCTAGCATTCATGAGGCCCTAGGTTCATTCTGTAACACTGTATAAACCAGGCTTGGTAGTGCCTACCTATAATCCCAGCACTCAGGAGATGGAGCAGGAGAATCAGGAGTTCAAGGTCACATTCAGCTGCATAGTGAATTTGAGTCCAGCCTGAGGTCTGAGTTTCATGAACTCATGTCTCAAAAAGAAAGAACAAAAGAAAGGAAAGAGAAAAAGTACCAAGAAACCTCCAGTTTTATATGTTTGTGTATTTATGTGACATCTGAAAGCTGGGAAGGAAACCTACTTCCTGCCCCTCAAATCATCATTTGTAACCAAAAACAGACTAATGTGCTCTAGCTGCTAAGAATGGTGAGTTGCAGTGTGGAGGTTTGAATGAATGTTCCCCATAGACATGGGTGTTTTATTAAGCTTGTAACTTGGATCTCCAGCTGCTTGGCTGGAGGATGTGTCACTGGGGAGAGGGGAAGGGTGGACACTGGGGTACAGCCCTAAGGTATGTTTGGGGGCAGATCTGATTTTCAGGCCAAAGGTACACAGGGCAGTGTGAGCTCTGGCAAGGTCCCTGTTGCTTGATACTGATTTGTGCTTGCTGCTTTTTGGGGTTCTGGATGTTTGGTTGTGAACCTCCCCTAGATCTGTAAACTGAAATAATTCTCTTCCTCCTCTAAACTGTGTCTGGTTTGGGTGTTCATTTCAGCAATGTGAAGCTGAAGACAACATGGGGTTAGGAAAATGGCTGAGTCAGTAACGTGCTTGCTACCCAAGGATGAGGACCCTGCGTTTGGATACCAGCACTACATAGAAAGCTGATCTAGGTGTATGATCTCAGAGATAGGAAGGCTGAGACAGTGTGACAGTTAGGTGTCTGCAGGGACCACCCCTAACCTTCCAGCCCCTCCCCTTGAATGGGAGGTGTCTAGTTAGAGCTATAACCTAGGTGCTAAAACTGATTGGCCAAATATAAACCAATCAGCTGTCTCTCTGACTCACCTGGGGAGGACTTAAAACTAGCTTCCCTAGAGGAAGTGGGCCCACTTCCCCCACATGGCAATGGAGTAGAAAGACTGCTGACCCAGGCCTTAAGAAGGCAGGCTCCAGACTTTTTCTCTCATAAATCTCTCTGTCTCATAAAGGGAGCTTTCTGTTATCTTTTCTTGGGCTGTTTATTTAACTAAATACTATAAGTTTTGTTAACTCTCTGACACGAATTCTCCGCACACTGGTAGCAGGAGAACTCTGTAACTTCCCACATGGTAACTGGGAAATTTCCCCATCCAACTCTCCTTTTCCTAATTTACTAAATTAGAATAAATGTGTAATTAAAATTTAATTCGGTCCCTGAATACAATTCTTTGGCATTAGAGGACAAGAACATTGGAGTAGGAGGAGGGGGAAGGGAAGATTCCAAAACTCTCTCTCTCTTTCTCTCTCTCTCCCCATGTTGCTTCCAATTATTAATTATCAGCAACCTGTATCAACAGGAGGATCCCTGGAGCCAGTCTAGCTAAATTAGTTAGCTTCTGGTTTAATGGCAGACCTTTTCTCAAAGAAATAAAGTGGCGAGAGATTGAGGAGGACACTCCACATTGACCTCTGGCCTACAGATTCATGTGCACACATGTGTATACACACCAACACATGCAAAAAACACACACAACATGCAAAAATGAAATAGAGTGGTCTATTATTGGGAAATTATTCCTTCCTTGCTGAGTCTTAATGGCCTTGGAATGTGACCCAGACCCTTTGTCACCTCTCCTCACAATTCAAATTGTTACTAAGTGGATATGGTGGTCATTCTCATTATTAACTCACATAAAGATCCTGTGTTCAGTTTTCCCCCATTCAGTGATTTCAGCATTTGGCAATCTTGGCACTAAGGTCAGCTGCGCCTGGCACCCCACTGCTTTTATTTACAACCTCCTCAGTTCCCACATAGCTACAGATGGGTCCTCAGGCTTTTGTCTATAACAGTTTCCTTTTTGGAATGTGTGAGGAGTGACCTAGATTTTTTAAATGCTTTCAATCTCCTTTGAAATAGCAGTGACTTCAAAGGAAAAATCTGTCCTGGAGAATACAAACAATATTTCAACTGGGAACTAAAATTTTATAATTTGCCATTTAATAGGATTTTTTTTATTTGCATCAGCAAAGAGAAGGCATTCTGCCACAGTGAATCACTTCATTTGATCAGAGACAAATATCACATGGTTAAGAAGGCAAAAATAATCTTGCCATTCATCTAGCTGAGTAGGGGAGCCACAATGCTTTATAAATTCAGCTCATGAGAGCTAAGCAGCCTGTGACTGAAGATAAGACCCCTGGAATAGACTGAAAAAGCTGCTGATTATGCTGAGCCCTTGCACAAATCTTGTTTCCTAGGTACTGATCTTGGAGCAAGAGACCTATTTCTAAATTTCTCCTACAAGTGTGACATAAAATAAAAGAGCCATCACTAGAAATTTTCTGCCACAGCTAGGCTTGTTTCTGGAACACTTTCTGACTTCTTATAGCATAATATATCCATTAAGGCAGGTTAGATTTAGAGACTTTTTCATTTTAATCTTTGTCTACACAACTGTGCTGGGAAAAGAAACTGGAATTCATTATGTTTTTTCAAATTAACTTTGAGTCGATGACTTTCTCATGCATGCTATATAAAACAACCAGCTCTATAATACTTAGTTATTGAATATTCACACAACTAGCTGGGAATCAAGGTTGTCCTTGACTGTTTTATTTCTCTTTGTTTTTTGGAGATAGAATCTCACTTGTCCTCAAGGATGACCTTGAACTTCTGATCCGGGTTACTCCATGACCCCTGTACTGAGATTACAGACCTATGTTGCCACACAAAGTTGTTTGTTTGGTGACGATTTCATATTTGTATGCAATGCATTTTGATATTACTTCCCCCAATTACCCTCTGTCTTCCCCCTCTCTTTCCACTAAAGCCTTTCCACTTTCCAGTAAGTGCACATACTATTTTTATGCCTTGTTTTTATTTTTTATTTTGGCCCACAAATTTAAATTAGAGTCGCTTACATAATCAGGATCACCATGCCCAGTTTTATGCAGGCCTACCTTCATGCACACCACCAAATGTCCTACATCTCCAGTCTCACAAAAATAATTTTTTAATACAACCTTAAGATTTACCAAATAGGAGAAAGGACTGTGCCTCATTGGTTACTCAAGTGCACTGCTTGAATACAAATTATATTAAGACCAAACTTTAAGGAGACCAGGCAAGATGAAGCAGGTCTTAAATCCCAGCACTTGGGAGGCAGAGGTAAGAGGATCACCATGAATTCCAGGCCACTCTGAGACTATGTTGGGTTATGAAAGAGTCAGTCATGGATCCCTGGCCCCCTACAAACGAGCCTGTCTCTGACCAGTGGTAGACAGGCTCCATCGGGGAAAGATGAATGTGTATAGCGGGAGCCTCACATACACATAGCTGGGAGATGTGTCCGAGCAAATCTCAAACTTTATTCCAATATCCATCATATATATAACTCAAGGATGCATTGTATTGTCTTATCTCTTTTACAAGGGAGCTCAGGAAACAGGAACAAAACTATTAGCACTTACATACAGGATTAGGGCTATCAGCCATCCCCCCTGCCTCCTGGAGGCACAGGTGTGCCAGGATCAAAAGGCATGAGTTACCATGCTCCGGGCTCTTATCTGGCCGCATATTATATTCTAAAAACTAGCTCACAGATATTCAGCCAGACTGGGACCCAACATATCACCATTTTTTCTTTGTATGCAGGAGAGTTTGGCCACACACCCTGGGACCACCTCATACTTGTCATAGTTGTGGGGGAGTTTAGCTCCAAATATAACCCCTCAAACCCCAGAACAAGGAGCAAGCCTCCAAAGTGGGCCCCTCATATCCTGAGAGAAAATTACTGTTGGGGGAAAAAAATTTGGACCCTCAATGCCATGAGCTGTACCTCATTGACTTAAAAGCAATTAGCCTAGCCATGGAGACTGTATGAACCAAGATTGAGGAGGCTTTATCCTGCTCTCTGAGCCGCTTTTGTTGGTTTAAGAGAGTCCTTAATAACCCCTGTATGATTAACAAAAGCATAATATTTCATTAGTCCCCCCTTCCTTAAGAAATAATATAACATATAGTATAATATTTTTCAGCCCTCCTTGCTTAAGAAATTTTAGTCCCCATCTGTTTTGGAGGACCACTCTAGACAAAGATTTTATAGAGTCTTTGAGGTATAATATTGAAGACTGTAATTGTCCCAAGTCTCTAGTAAGAGCTGCTTGAGGGGAGTTTTGACTAGACTGTTATAGGTATAAAGTCCATCTCTGCTCCAGCAATACCAAGTCTCAGGGTAAAGGCCAGGGTAGCTGCTTCTTGTCCTTCTCAGCAGAGTGGGGGCAATGGTCTGCGGGGATGGGGTGCCATTCAGCTGCAGCAGTGGCTTCTGTCGGTCTGCAGAGGGCATGATTGTCCTAGACAGGTTCTGGGAAGAAAAAAGAAAGAGGGAGAGGGGCATCTATTTGGTTTTACCCTAATTTTTAATTATATTTTAAATTTCTAGCAGATACTCATATGAGGCAGGTCTCCTTGATGGGAAAGACATAGCCAAACTCTCTCCCAAGTGCTTGGCAACATTTTGTGGGGTCTCACTAAACTTATATAATTTCCCCCTTTCTTGAGGACACCCCAATTGCTGTTGGGAAATGGAGGCAAATAAATCTCTCTCTCTCTCTCCTCTTTTTCCTGCTGAACAGGACACAAAGTTAAGGCAACTAGGGGTATCCCTCAGAGAGGGGAGGGTCCCTAGGTAAGGCCCAATAGAGAGAGACCCATTAGCCATATCACACATTGCCAAGATTTTGCACTGTCTCATATGGTGAGGGAGGAGGTGGGGTGACTCCACCAGAAGTGGGGATCATTCTACATAGGATGTCCAGGGGAGAGTGGTTCACTGTCAGGTTGCTGTCCACTGTGGAAACTCAGATCTATCCCCAGAACTATTTAATGAATGGAATAGCATCTGATATGGTCTGAGATGGTTCCTATATAGCTTGCAAAGCACAAGACATATATTAATAGAGTTATTAAGAAGAGATATGTACAGCATTTTATCTTAATAACAGCACAAGTATTACAATATCTCATGATGGTTACTATAGACAAAACATAGTTTTGGAAGCATTTTTAGCATTAAGTCCAAATATAGAGATGTAACTTGGAAGTCACCAGATCAAGAACAGTCTAGAAAGACAGTCTCTATGTTAGAAAACATACCAATTATCCAGGAGGGTTTGTAAACTTAAAGTGTAGAGGCTGAAATAGTTTTCCTCAAATGTCTGAACTTGTACCCTGGAGTAGGGAATATGTCTTAAAGAGTTAGTTTAAGTACATGAAATAAGACAATTGTTGAAATAATATCTTAGATGGAGACTCTGTGATTATCCACAATAAAACAGAGTCCAGTCCTGTTAAATCAGAACAGCTGAATTTTAATATAACCCTTGTTGAATCTGCTTTTGAAAGAGAAAACATTTGACAACTAATGTTGATAATTTAACTGGAACAAAACAATTAGCTCTCTCTCTCTCTCTCTCTCTCTCTCTCTCTCTCTCTCTCTCTCTCTCTCTCTCTCTCTCTCTCTCTCTCTGAATTCTTAATAGTTGAATAATTGAGTTATGGGATGTGGAACACAGCCTGAATTAACCTTAGGTGAAGGAGAGTACTGATATAAACTTTAAAGAGATTATAGATAGTAGGTTCTCCTTCTGAATTCCAGAAGAAATATGATTGATTTGCATGACTCATAAATTATGCAAGAACTCAGAGAAAAATACCAGAGGGCCTTTGAATCTGTGAACTGCAAGGGCATTTAGTGTTGGACATTAACTATTGGCTCTGCTACTGAGGGCACGGAGAGCTAAGGGTTAACAACGGTATGTAGGTGAAACCCCAATAACTCGGTAGGCGTTATCCAGCTCCACCCACCCTAGCTCCCACCCCCATGGGCTGGCCACCGAAACCAGCATCCCCCATCTCAGCAGGACTGGCATTGAGCAAAAATTCCTTGTACCCATCCCCATGCCATGGCTGGCATCACGTATCTCCCGCCACTCAGGACCCCCAATGAGGTGTTCTCAGGCTGTCCCCACCCACCTGTCCCACCCACCTGTCCCACCTACCTATCCCTGTGCAGGCTGCCAACTCCTCACCCCCATCAACCAATCACCTTGTCCCTTCCCCATTTTCCCATGCCCTGGACCCCCTTTTTCCCTAGATAGTGTAGGTCCCCCAATAGAATAAAGAACCACGTGGATTAACAATACACATCTGCTCGCCTCTGTGTCCTGCCAGATCCCCCAGCTCTGTGGGCCCCAGCCCTGAGACAGTGGACAGCGGACAGCAGACCACGGACAGCTTGCCCGGCTCCCTGCTCCCGGCTCCCAGTTCCCGCTTCTCTCTCTGCGTTTTCCCTCCACCGAAGGCCCAAGGCGCCTGTGGAGGCGAGAACCACAATTTAGGAAGTACCCATGTGGTTTGTGGTGATGTTGGAAAGCTCGTGACTGTACTTTATCTTCTGAAAAACATATCTTTTTTTTTTTTTTTTTTGCTGGTAATTATCCTCTGTTAGTTTGGAGACTAGTACGATCTGGACAGAAAGATTGCAATAGGTTTTATACTAAGATGCAGTTACTATCCTGGCATAGTGGCAAATGCCTTTAATCCCAACACTCTGGAGGCAGAGGTAGGAGGATCACCATGAGTTTGAGGCCACCCTGAGACTACATAGTGAATTCCAGGCCAGCCTAAGTTAGAGTGAGACTCTACCTTGAAAAACCAAAAATAAAATAAAATAAATAAAAGATGCAGTTACTGATTACCTAGGTTCAAATCAATAGGATTGTCAAAATCCAAGTGAGAGATTACAGGTCTGTAACCTGTAGTGAGTTGAAGGTATACAGAGCTTCAAAGATCACTCTATAGTATTCTCTATTTGTATTTTTTTAAACTTTTTATTGATCGCTTCCATAACTATAGACAATAAACCATTATGATTCCCTCCCCACCCTCATATCTCTTCCCCCCTATCAATTCGTCTCTGTTTTGTTTCGGTGTCATCATCTTTTCCTCCCAGTATGTGTAGGTATTATCAGGCACTGCGGGGTCATGGATATCATATTTCTATTTTCTTTGTCCACCCTTCTGACCTTCTTTTCCAGAGATGCTCTTTCTTGCTTCATTAGTATGTAGGTGGATGGGAGGTTCATCCATGTCTTTCCTTGGGTCACTATAGTAGGAAAGACTAAATGTTAAATATTGATCTACTGATTTATTGTTAAGTGCAGACTGCTTGGGAGATGAACTGAGGCAGAGTAGACCAATTGTTAAATTATCATTGTTAAATGTTAAAATACATCCAGCCTCTTCTGTGGCCTGTGGATTGTAAAGTCCCAGGAGCAGCTGGGGACTGCTCAGCCCCCAACATACTTAGAAGGAGAAAACGAAAGTAGACGGTTAATCTGGCAACAGTGCTACACAATAGCCAGGTATTCAGCAGTTTGAAAAGGTTTTTGAAATTGTTTCTTCCCAGTGCTCAGTCAGCCTTGTCAGCCCCCCACATTGGAATCTGCTTCTAGAAAGTTCCTGCTTCTGCTTACATGTCTCCCCTTTGCCTTAGTAAAGAGCATAGAAGGAAACATGTTGAGTTCAGGGCCACAGTCCTTTGAGAGCTATCTCAGTTGTACACTGATCCTGGGTTCAAGAACAAATCTCTTTTCCACTCACGCTGGTGTTGGAGTCATCTTCATTCCAGAGTAGTTTCTGAATATATCTCTGGAGGCCCTGGTGAGATACTCCTTCACCACAACCCCCATTGGTCAGGAAGCGGCCACTCCCGGGCCTCTCAGCCTGGCAAAGGTCACTGTAACTGAGAAGTGCACACCCCTAACATGATTCTGGGGTCTCCTTCCAACAGGCCCCAAGGAGGGCTGTGAGGCCCTGGACCTGATTCCCTGAGTGGAAGAAAAAGAGGCCAGGCTAGATGTCTGGACCAGTTTAAAAACAAACAAACAAAACAGCTCCCCAGGGAATTAAGATTGGAATTAGAATTAAAATTGAAACTGAAATTTGAATTGGAACTGGAACTGGACAGCTAGAGCCAGCATGTGGGCTGATGGCCCACAGGAGATTACATCCAAAGCTTTGATGTGGTTTTGAGGTGGCTCTGGTCTCCAAGGAAAACAGATTGGTTTTAGCCTCAATGTGATACTAAAGTGACATTGGTTATTGATTATTAAAAGGAGAGAAATTTAAAAGTGGGAGTGCAAACTTCTAAATGAATGAATTCATTTGATAGTGCATGTATGTGACCCACAGCTCTGAGGCTACAGAATGATTTCTGCCCTGAGCAATGCCTGCCACGAAGTCTTTATCTTATGGTGTTTTGCAACACCAGCCGAATGGAAAATTCATTGTTGGAGGGAGTCTCCATCAAGCCTTAGACTGCATGATATAAATATACTTCAGAAAGGGATATTCAGGAGATTAAGATAACACCAGAGAAATTAAAGACCATCCGTGAGTTAGGATGGCCAACTTTTAATATTAATTGGCTTCCAGAGGGAACTCTGGATGACCTCCAACCAGTCAGTACCCCATGCCCAGTCCAGAGAAGCAAAAATCTGTAAACATTGTTCCTGAATTTATGGTTACTGATTTGTTAGCCACCCCATTTTCTCCAGTTAGCCAGAGAATCAACAAGTGAGGGAAAGAATTAAATATTAACCACCTGTTGAGCTAAAATTATAAAACAAAAGTCAGGAATCATCCTGGAAACAATAAGAAACTTTAAAGCCAGAGAGCCCTCAATTTACCCCCCCCCCATCTACCTAAAGATAAGGGGGGGCATAAAAGAGGAGGGAGGTGACAGGTTGCAATGCAGACCTTACTAGGGGGGGAGAATCAGTGGCTGAGGGTCCATTAGACACTAAGGGCCGATTCCAAGTGGACACTAGAGGCTGAAATGGTTTAAATCGAGTTCCTACTAAGATCTCTGGAGTTCCAACTGTTGCTGAGGTGGCTGCTTTGTCCTCTCTGCCCTTCCCTCTATGGATGGTGGATGCCAGGGCCCCAGCTGTTCCTGGCCCAGAGCCCACCCCTGGGGATATATATCCCTGCTTTGGCTTCCCTGCCTTACAAAACCAGGGTGGCTGCAGGCACGGAGAATTTCAGCATCCTGGCCCCAGGATGATGATGAGTAAGTGCAGAATTGCTGCAGACAGATAGGGAGCACTTGCAAAGCAGATGTTTTATCCATTGAGCATTTCCTCAACACTCCCTTTGTTTCTTGACAGGGCACTTGTTATGTAGCTGAGGCTAACCTTGAACTCCTGATTCTCCTGCCTCCACCTCCTAAGTGTTGAGGTTACAGACATCTTCCTCCTTGACCAGCTTTTTGCAGAAAAATAATTATCATAGTTACTTTAAACAATAGCCTTTCCAGTTGTTTTTTTTTCTTATAACTATAGATGTAAATGAAGCATCTATAAATACCATCAATCAACTATTAATGAACAGCCTCACAGCACTTTTAAGTGTCAGGGAATCCAAAAAGAATTCTGATTTATCTTTCTTTCCTTCCCAGATTTACCTCTTACACTGAAGTAGAATGTATGTGCTATCAAATTCACGGAGTTATTGGCCTCATTAAAACATTAGAGTAGAATTGAAGATATTTGAAAGTAACAACATGTAGTAAGTTTTAAAAGACTGTGCAAACATGAATATGAAAGAAACTGAGGAAGCTTTCAATATTTCTCAGAAGATGCTAAAATTCATATCATTTTACAGGTGTATCACATCATATGGTCAATGATCAGTTAATTCCATACTACAGAAGGACTCCAAAATAAAAGACTATGAATTTATCACTTCATTTTATAAAATAAACACTACCACATATCAGATGGATATAGACAAGATGCCATAGACCAACTTCACCTATTGATGTATATTAAAAATTATGAAGGTATTAAAAGTCATAACTTAGGGGCTGACGAGATGGCTAAGTGGTTAAAGGCACTTGAAAATTATGATGGCCTGAGTTTGATTTCCCAGTACCCATGTAAAACCAAATGCACAAGTGACACATGCATCTGGAGTTTGTTTGCAGTGACAAGAGATGCTTGTGTGCCCATTCCCTCCCTATCTTTCTGTCTTCTAGGAAATAAAAAATATTTTTAAAATTAATAATTTTGGATTTGCATTGAGGTTTATTCTATCAATGAAATTGAAGTGAAATTCAATATTAAGAAACACTGTTCATGCATAACATTAATAAATAAATTAAGAATGGAATATGTTCATTTCAAAGTAGGTCACATAAGTCATTTCTGAGTTGTTTTTTATTTCCTTCGAGGTAGGGTCTTGCTCTAGCCCAGGTCTAGCTGACCTGGAATTCACTATGTAGTTTCAGGCTGGCCTTGATCTCATGGCACTCCTCCTACCTCTGCCTCCTGAGTGACGGGACTAAAGGCGTGAGCCATCACAGCTGTCCTTGAGTATTTTCTTTTTTAATTTTAAATAAAACAAATATTTTTAATATATTTATTAAGAATAAGTATATACATTGTATGAGCAATTCTTGTGAAGGTGTCCCCATTTCCCTCCTCTCTGCCCTCTACCCACTGGAGTCCTTCCTCAGTGCACATACTGGATCTGTCCATAGATAGGTTAGGGGGTTATGAACTGCAACAGAGGTAGCCAGTTTTTTGTATTCCCCCTTTGTGCATTGTTGCTGAGGGGGCAATGTCTCTGGATATTCTCCCCCATCGTGGCGCTTACATTTTTTGCACCCCCTCTTCTGTTCAGTTCCCTGAGTCATGGTAGTTGAGGTTCAAGTCTGCTTTATTGATATCTTAATTATCTCTGGACTTCTGCTTTGGGTTGTGTTGAGTATCATTGGTATCTGTCTCCATTGACCTTTCATGGGTTATCTGACTTGATGTGGTGATTGGTCTCCTGTTTGTCTCGTCACTTTCTCGTAGGTTTCATTTGGGCCCTGTGTGAAGGCCAGGTATGGTTTGTATCCTGCCAGGATGTAAGCCATCATCCAGTGTCTTGTTGGTGAAATTGGGTTGTCCCTGGCTCTCTCTCACTGCCTTCTGAAAAATAAGAATAGAATCTTCATTGGAGAGTGAGATCAATATAGGTTAAATGAGACAGCCTAGCTTCTAATGGGTATAGCCTCTCTGTAGCTCTCTGGTAGTGGGAATTGCCCCTAGGAGCCTGGGTTCTTGGTCCCCATAATATTTTGCTATGGATCCCAGCTGAAGTTAAGGGTGAAAACAAATATTTTTTTAAGTCTTAAATATATATTTATTGTCCATAATGAGTTACATTATTCAGTGGGCAAACAATGAGTTGTTATCCCCAATTCCCCAATGCCCCCTCCTCCCCATCCCCAATCAGCTGGATATCCTTCTCCGTGGGCCGTCTGGATCAGTCCTTGTGGCAGGGGACCCTGGATAGCCTAGTACTCAGCCTGGTCATCCTGGCCCAAGTGTGTTGTTACTGAAGGGTGCCATGCCTCTGGAAAGTCTCCCCCATCACCGCTCTTACAATCTTTCCGCCCCCTCTTCCACATAGTTCCCTGAGTCGTGGTGGATGAGTATTAAGGCTGCTTTAAGGTTGTGAGTTTAGGGGTCTTTGTGTCAAAGATCGTTGGTTTCTGTCTCACTGGCTTATCCTGTGTAGATTGAATGTCTGTGGCTGTGGGTCCCTCGTTCCTCCCGTCCTTCTCTGCGGGGTTCCATATGGATCCTCCACGGTATGACTGTGGTGGCTCCTCTCTTGCCAGAATCTCAGGTATCGACTTACAGTCGGTTGGTAGGGTTAGATGGACCCTAGCTCTCTCACTGCATCCTGAAAAATACAAGCACAGTCTCCATCAGAGAGTGTGATCAGTGTAGGTTAACAAATATACACATTTCTGGTTTACCTAGATTCTATTTTTAGTAGCCTCCCAGTCAATCACCCCATAGTGCATCTTGTCTTGGGAGCCCAAGAGTACGGGATCCGGTTACTATCGCCCTGAATCCCAAGTTCCAGACAAGGGGTCCCCCTCACTAAGCGAAAAATTGGCTGAATTTGAAAGCTGTTGTTTGTCTCCCCCAGGCCCAGGCTCCTCCATTGCACAAGTGCTCCTTTCTTGGTTTGCTGTTCTCTCCCAGTAGGGGGTGTGGTCAGCCTGCTCATGACCGCAGATTGAGTTTCGTGTCAGTGGTCTCTGTTTACTCCAGCTATTGTTGATCATTTTCCCCTGGCAGCCTTTGCAGTGCCTTCTAGCACTACACTAATTGCCTTCTGGGGGCTGGATACTTTTCTGGACGGCGAAGGGTCTCTCGATGCTGGTCGATGGCATTCTGTGGTTTCTTCAGCAACAGGGTTTTGCCTCAGGTCTAGGGAGGGCACCCAAGAGCTTTGACAGAATTCTGTCTTGTTGGTGGAATCTCATGAATCGCTTTGATCAACAGCTCAGTGAGGGAAGGAACCAGTGGATGGAACCAGGGGTTGTCAGGCTGATCTAATTATTCGCAGGCTTAGACTCTCTCCGCTACCACTCATGGCCCCTCTTGCCAGATGACGCTCACTACTTACTCAATAGGTTACAATTTGCTCGTGAGGATTTTATGTTTTTGAACCTAATATGGTTTATCGTCAAGCTTAAGCAATTCCCCTCCCCCATCCCTTACCCCTCATTCATAATCTCTCACTTCTCACTACTAGTCTGCATAAAGAACATGGTTATCCTAGTTAAGGACCACATATGAGGGAGAATATGCGGCGTTCGATTCTCTGTTCTTTTGAGTGTTCGCTTAGTAAGATCTGCTTGAAGTCAGACCATTTTTTTCTTAAATTTCAATATATCATTTTTCCTTTTAGCTGAGTAAAATTCCATCGTGTAAATATACCACAGTTTTTCTGTCCATTCCTCCATGGATGGGCATTTGGGTTGATTCCAATACTTGGCTATTATGAATTGAGCTGCTATAAATATAGTTGTATAAATGTTTCTGTGTCGAGATGTGACATCTTGTGGGTAGATGCCTAGTAGAGGGATAGCTGGGTCCATTGGTGTTCTATGTCTCTTGTGTTCAGGAGTCTCCACACTGCTTTCCATAACGCTTGAACAAGTTTGCAATCCCACCAGCAGAGAATGAGGGTTCCTCTTTCCCCACATCCTCGCCAGCAACAATTGTGGTTGGTTTTCTTTATTATTGCCATTCTGACCGGGGTAAAGTGGTATCGCATTGTGGTTTTGATTTGCATTTCCCTGATGCTTAGGGCTGCTGATCATTTTCACAGATGAGAAAAGGCCATTTGTGTTTCCTCCTCTGTGAATTCTCTGTTGAGATCAGTGCCCCATTTTGTGAGGGGGCAATTTGGGGTTTTGCTATTAATTTTTTCAAGTTCTCTGTAGGTTCTGGAAATCAGGCCTCTGTCTGAGTTGTAGCTGGTGAAAATCATCTGCCAGTTTGAAGGCAGTCTATTGACTTTGAGAACGGTGTTTTTGTCTGTACAGAAGCTTTTGAGCCTGATCAGGTCCCATTGATTAAGTGACTGTTGCACTTCCCGGGCTACTGGAGATTTGCTCAGGAAGTTGTTCCCTACTCCTATCTCATGTTGGGTTCCAACTACTTTTTCTTCCAGGGTGTTCAGGGTTGCAGGATTGATATTGAGGTCTTTGATCCATTTGGAGTTGAAATGTATACATGGTGAAAGGAGTGGGTCTATTTTCATTTTTTTACACGTGTTTATCCAGTTTGTCCAGCACCATTTGTTGAAGATGCTATCTTTGGCCCAGCATACATTGTTGGCACCCTTGTTGAAGACTAAGAAACTGAAGTTACTTGCATTAAAGGCTGGGTCTTCAATTTTATTCCACTGGTCAGACTGTCTGTTTTTCTGCCAATACCATGCTGTTTTAGTTACTATGGCTTTGTAGTATGTTTTAAAGTCAGGTATGGTGATACCTCCTGGGTAATTTTTTCTGCTCAGAATAGTTTTAGCTATTCGAGGTCTCTTACCCTTCCAAATAAATTTTGAGATTATTTTTTCAATGTCTGTGATGAAGGAGGTTGGGATTTTTATTGGCATTGCGTTGAATCTGTAGATTGCTGTTGACAGGATTGCCATTTTTACTATATTGATTCTCCCTAACCATGAGCATGGAATGTCTTTCCATCTCGTCACATCCTCCTCTATTCCCTTTTGAGTGTTTCAGTATTTTCCTTATATAAGTCTTTCACTACCTTGGTTAGTGATATTCCCAGGTATTTTATTTTATTTGAGGATATAGAGAATGGGACGGTTTCTCTGATGTCTTTTTCTGAATGCTTGTCTTCTGTATATAGAAAAGCTACTGATTTTTGTGTGTTAATTTTGTATCCTGCCACTCTGCTGAAGACATTGATCACCTTCAGGAGATTACTAAGACTGTTCTTTGGATCTGATATATATAAGATCATGTCATCTGCAAAGAGGGATAGTTTGATTTCTTCCTCTCTGATTTGTATCCCTTTTATCCTGTTCTCTTGTCTTATTGCTTGGGCTAGAACTTCAAGCACTATGTTAAATAGCAGTGGTGAGAGTGGACATCCCTGTCTTGTTCCGAGTTGAGGGGGAAACTCCTTGAGTCGTTCCCCATTGAGGATGATTTGTGCTTTAAGAGACCTGTATATTGACTTCATCATGTTGAGGTATAGGCCATCTATGCCTATTCTTTCTAGGGTTTTGAACATGAAGTGGTGTTGAATTTTATCAAAAGCCTTCTCAGTGTCAATTGAGATAACCATGTGGTTTTTGCTGTTGAGTTTGTCAATGTGGTGAATTATATTTATCGATTTGCGTATGTTGAACCATCCCTCGTCTCGTGGAATACTTTAATTCCTCCATCAATTATGATAGATAACTTTGCTGGGTAGAGTAGTCTAGGTTGGAATCCATTCTTCTTTAGGCCTAGAATCACTTTGTTCCAAGCTCTCCTGGCTTTTAAAGTTTCTATGGAGAAGTCTCACGTGATTCTGGTGGGTTTTCCTTTATATGTGAGTTTCCTTTCTCTCGTTGCTCTCAGGACTCTCTCTTTATCCTCAATGTTTGGCATTGTAACTTATATATGTCTTGGGGTGTTCCTCCTTTGATCCAATTTGTTTGGGGACCTCCGTATCTCTTTTGGTTGTACAGGACTATCTCTTGCCAAGTATGGAAAGTTTTCTTGAATAATTCTGTTGAAAATATTTTCTATGCCCCTCTTTTGCTTTTCTTCTCCTTCCGGTATCCCCATGATGCTGAGATTAGGTCTTTTTATGGTATCCCACATTTCCCTTGAGTCTTGTTCACTTGCTCTTTTGAATTTTGTCAAGGTTCTGATTTCCCTCGAATTCTCCTCTGTTTTGTCTTTCATGTCTGAGGTTCTGTTTTCCCAGTGATTGATCCTGTTGGTAAGAGATTCTAGGGATGTTCTTATTATTTCAATGTGGTTTTTGTTTTCTACAACTTCTTTCTTTGTTGCTTCTATCATCCTGTTGAGACGTGATTTCATTTCAAGGTTTGATTTAATTACTTCTTCCAGACAGTTATTCTTATATTTGCAGATGTCTTCGGTTAATTTGGAGAGCTGGTTTTTGATACCTTCAGTTTGCTGGCTTATCTTTAGTTCTGATATGTCTCTTCTGACTTCCGTTTGCTTCTCCTCTAATATATTAAGCCTGGTGGCAAAGCTAATGAGCTAACTTTGTACCCATTCAATATGTCGGTCCATCTTTTCTTGCATGACTGACATTAAGTTCTCCTTAGGATCTGTGCCAGTATGATCGGGGTTTAGTGTTGTGTTATCCTGGTTCTGCTTCTGCTCTCTCTCTTTAGTGGTGTTGTTGTTGTCATTTGGTGCAGTTTCCTCAGCTGGTGTAATATACTTGCGTTGAGGTCTGCCCATTGTGATTCCACTAGAGGTGGTTGGCGGAATGCCTTTGAGGTATCTGCAGGGGTTGGTGGGTGTGGGGGATGGCAGAGCGCAGTGGGCAGTTGGGCTGGTTCAGTTGTAGGGGCTTTGGGGGTTGGTGGTTGTGGGGAGGGGTAGCTTACCCTCAGATGTCGTGTGTACAGGGTGGTGGAACCACCAGATTAGGCAAGCCAGGGTAACAGGCCCACAGAGGTCTGTGGTCCCAGGGGATGGGGTCGGCGGGGGGTAGGTGTGGGGGGTGAGGCTGCTGAGATCCCTGAAACTAGTGTTGCTGGGATCTCTGGTCGCAAATAGAGGGCCTGATAGGTTCCTCAGATGCAGAAAAGGAGCGGGGCAGATGCGTTGGAGGCTGGAGGTCGAGGGAAGGGGCTACATAAGAACCCCTGGACCGGTTTGGAAGGTGGCAGAGAAAGAAAAGAAAAAAACAAAGAAAATTAAATAAAAATAAAAAACCGGTGAAAGAGAAACAAAAGAAAAAAAGGATTAAAAAAAAAATAAACAAGAAAACTGAGTAGCGAGGGGGGGAGGGGGGAGGACGATGCGCTGTTGGCCGGAAGGCGGGGAGAGGGGCTACGAAGGAGCCCCCGGTCGAAAGGGTGAAAGAGAAAGAGAAGAAAAAAATAGGATTAAAAACCAAAATCAACAAGAAAGCTGAGTAGCGAGGGGGGAGGGGCGGGGTAGACACACTGGAGGCTGGAGGGTGGGGGAGGGGCTATGAAGGAGCCCCCGGTTGAACAGGTGAAAGAGAAAGAAAAAAAAAGGATTAAAAACCAAAATAAACAAGAAGCCGAGTAGCGAGGTGGGAGGGGTGAGGCAGACACGCTGGAGCCTGGAAGGCGGGGGGAGGGGCTACAAAGGAGCCCCTGGTCCTGGTGAAAGAGAAAGAGAAGAATAAAAGAAAAGGATTAAAAACCAAAATAAACAAGAAGACTGAGTAGCGAGGGGGGAGGGGCGGGGCAGACGTGCTGGAGGCCGGAGGGTGGGGGGAGGGCCTATGTACAGATGGCCGATGGAGAAAGAATATTAATATAAGAAATAAAATAAAAAAAGAACACAACAAAAAGTTGAAAAAGAAAGACACGCAAGTGCCCGGGAGGGGTGGGATAGACAGAGGGCGGGAGGGTGAGGGCAGAAACACAAGGAAAGTCGAATGAAAGCCTCAGGCGGCCAGTGGGCTGAAGCTATTCTGGCACAGCCTGCCTGGACGATTCACTGCCTCCTGCAAGTGCTGGTCCATGCTGGCGGCTTCCAGTCATGAGGATCCTGTGTTCGGAGGTGTCTGGAATTCAGCGTTTGGCCACAGTTTGTGTCCACGACCTGGATCCCCGCTGAAAACCCTGGCCCTTGATTTCCGAGGTGTACGGTGTGTCTGCTAGTCAGCCATCTTCCCCATAAGTCCGAAAACAAATATTTTTGACATGTGAAAACAGAAGAAACATTCCTTCATGTAAAAATGTGCATCTATTTAAAATCAATGAGATAGGATCTATTTTGTGATAAAATTTGAAAACATTAGAAATCAAAAATAAAAAATTAGAAAGATATTAGGTGATCCTTTATCAGTATTATTTAGTAAGGCTCTAAAATTTCTGGTCAACTTTTTGAGAAATAAAGTTGAAATAACAGAAAGATGTGAGGAAGGCTAGCATTATATTTAGATGACCTCATCATAACATTTATCATACATTATTTTATATAGAGAATGCAAAAGACTCAACAGAAAAGTTCTTGAAATTAAAGTCAAAGTTCATTGAAATGACAGAATATGATAATTACACCAAAAAATCAACTAATGTGCCAGAAGTGAATTTAAATATAATGACAAATTGAAATACATGTTTAATACTACCTATAAAAAGCTTTATGAGGGCTGGAGAAATGGCTTGGTGGTCAAAAGCACTTGTTTGCAAAGCTTGATGGCCTGCGTATGATTCCCCAGTACCCACTTAAAGCCAGATGCACAAAGTGATGGATGCAGTCGGAGTTCATTTGTAGTGGCAGGGGGCCTAGGAGTGTTTTCTCTCTCTCTCTCTCTCTCTCTCTCTCTCTCTCTCTCTCTCTCTCTCTCTCTCTCTCTTTCTCTCCCCCTTAAAAATAAATAAAAACATGCTTTTAAAAAGCTTTATGAAAAAAATGCTCAATTAGGAGATTCAGAGCTTCTCCAATGAGATTATTAGAAGTATAGATGGTCCCAGTCTTGAACCTTGGGTAGGATGGCTTTGGTGCAATGTCCAAAGGCTTGGTTAAATGGTACAAAGGCATTCCCCCCCCATGGGTCATTCTGAATATTTATCAAGGAATTTCAAGCCTATAATCATGTTTAAATATAATTGATAAAACTGTCTCGCTGTCTAATAATATATACCAATGTAGATTTATTTGTTGAGATTGGCTTAAGGAGTGATTCCATAGGGTAGAAACAACAACAGGATTGGCACAAAACCAGTAGCTGCGCAAACTGGGTGGGTATGTGGTCTTCCATTAACTCAGGTATTAAAATTAAACCTGAAATTTGGCTCTCCAGCCTGGCTTGAGGAAGTCACTGGGGTCCAGTCCTAAGGTGTGACTGGGGGCAGAGCTGAATCCCACCCGGCTCAAAGGTATGGAGAGCAGTTTGAGCTCTGGTGGATATTGTGCATGCTGCTTTTTTGTGTTTGCTGGCTGATAGTAGTTTCTCTGCTTGGATTTATGAATGGGAGCCAGCTTCTTCCACCATTGATGGAACTGCCCACTGTGTCTGTAAGCTGAAATCAATCTTGTTTTTCCCCTAACCTTCGTCTGGTTTGGATGTTCATCCCAGCAACATGGAGCTGTCTACTACAGGGTGGTTTGGGGGCCTCAAAAAAGTTTGTCTCCATGTACTCCTCTGTTCTCAAACCTGAACTTGGACTCTTTATACAGGAGGGTCATTATGCTATTCTGTTTCTTCTTACGTGTATTTGAAATCCTCTATAATCAAAGCTTAAACAAACAAGATCAAAACAGCAATTGTTAGTATAGGTTCCAACAACCTAGAGGTGGATTTTAATGGCCCAACAACCCTCCTGGATGGCAAAATATTGTGAGTGTGTGAGCAAATATGCATTTTCTTCTAGGGAGGAGGTCCAAAATGTTAATTAGATTCCTAGCCATCTATTTGATGAGATGCTAAGAACAACTGGAGTAAATAGTCTGCTTAACCTTTAGCCAGACCTCTTAGAGGGTTATTTTTTGGAACTATTGTTTATAATGGAAATTAGAAAATAGAGATTTTTAAGTCTATATCCCATGCAAAGACCCTGAAGTACAAAAAAGGCTTGCCAACCAAGAGGATTATTGAAGCTGTGGCAGCAAAAGGACTAGGTACAGAAGAATCTAAGACCTGTTGAGAAAACAGAATTGGGAGGCTTGAGAAGCAGTGGTGAGTGAGAGAGCTGTTAAAATATGCTATAAATTTATTAAAGCAACATTATCAGGGCAATGCATTATAAGAGAAAATGACATAGTAAAAGAGTAATTATGAGCTTTATACAACTAATTTTCATTTACCATTTCTACTCTGGAAAACCTATTCATCATCCCCCATAGAGCTCCTCACAAATTCATTTTGCTTTGCTGCTGAGAATAAGCATTGGAAAAAGCTCCCCACCTCCCTGCCTCCTGCTGACTAGTTTGTCCCAGACTTGGCTCAAATGTTCAAAACCTTTCACATTTTGTCATGAGAGGTTGATGATTTCTAACCCCTCAAGACCACAATGTTCTAGACTCTAGAACCTAGAGACAAATAGAATGAATAGCCCTTCTTCACGTTTCGATGACCTCTGCTAGACAGGACTCAGGTCTAATTGATTTTCTCAAATTCTGATAGTGACACATATGGTTATGTTAGAAAACCATAACATCTCTGATATTTGCTTTGCTTTCTTTTATAAGCAAATGACTTTTATTTAATTTAAAAACATCTAAAAGTACAGGTAAGTGATAGTGATGAAGCTAGTGTATTATTGCTCTGCCCTAAGCACTTCTCCATGTGTTCTGCATGTATTAACTCATGTGATTCGTACATCACTCATAAAAGTTACCTGACACTTGGAAATGGGTAAAAAAGACACAGGAGCATCTTTCCAAGGCATTTCTGGGGCTGTGACATTAATTTTTCTATTGCCTGAACAATTGCACATCTACATAGATGCAGAGGAAAACACAGATTTGGGTCAAGAAGCTGATCATTTCTATTAGGCAGAAGTCTAGTTGTGTGTGTGTGTGTGTGTGTGTGTGTGTGTGTGTGTGTGTGTGTGTGTGTGTGTGTGTGTGTCTGTGTTGATAATCCCAAAAGTTGTGGTTCATTGCTTTGTTGAACATTAGCCAATTCTGTTTCCAACGCAGCAACCTTATGCTATCATTCATTTATTAAATTGCTTATAAATGCCCAGCTTCTCAAATGCCCTTTGGAAAAATTTAAACATTGTGCTATTGTTTCATTAATTAGCAAGTTAAATAAAACCATTCACACATGTTCATTCTTTTTCTATCTTTATAAAATTAATTTCTAGTTAGTGTATAAAATAATGGGCTTCATTATAACATTTTCATACTGTTAATTTTTTTTTTACTTTTTGGAAGTCAACTCTAGCACTAGATATATACACAGTTGTAAATGGTTATTTACGACTCTTTTTTGTGACCTACAAGATATTTACTCAATTTAGTTTCACATTGTAGGATATCGAAGTTGTGTTCAATAAATTTCCTTTTATGAAAAAGATATGTGAAATGTTTTGTGGCTACATTTTTACATGTGTGGAACGGTTACCTTCTCATTGCTGGGACAAAACACCCAAACAGAAGCAGTTTATAGGAAAAACAGGATTTATTTCAGGCTTACAGCTTTGAGGGGAAGTTTTGCCCTGGTTGAGAAAGCATGGGGTAGGCAGCTGGTTCACATCTTCACAGGGCAGCAGCTGGGCAGAAGCAGTAAGAGAGAGACATCCTGTGGGCTGGATTCATAAACCTCAAGGTCTGTTTCAAGTGACACACCTCCTCCAGAAGGCTCACCTCCCAAAAGGCTCTACCAACTGGGGACTAAGTAGGAATCTTAATCACAAACACTTGAGGCTTTGGGGGACATTTTACATACAAGTCACCACAATGTGTTTAATTATAACAGCAGAAAAGGAATTTCATAGACCTAACTGTATTTTAGAAACTTTACCTAGACTTTGGTTCAGAAAGTTGGGCCAGTTTCTATTTCAGCAGAATATGAAAAACCCACTTTTCTTTCTTTTTCCCCCCCTAATTATTCCTAGTAGTGTGACTGGTACCTGGTAAAGGACACACCTAAAGTTTCAAGGAAAGAGAGCTTATACTAGGGATAATTTTCTGCATAAAAGTTTAAGAGTGGATTACATGATTTGAGAATTAGCTGAGTAATGTTGGCAGTGCTTAAACTGTTGGGAAATCTAACCAGAGAGCTGAATGGCTGCTGACTTGTGATTAGTGTGAGATAGGTCAATGGGTCATTTGCAGAAACAATTTGCAGAAACAAAACAATTCTTTGCCTTCTGCTTTCATTCCTCTTTATTTCCCCCCAGAAAACAAAACTGAAGTTTTCCAAAACACATGTGAGCGGTTAAAGCCACATATTTTTATGCCATAAAGCATGACAACACTGATTTTAGCATGGAAAAAATCCATAATATTTATAATGAATACCTGATGATGACTTTGAATAAATCAATCAGATAACATGTAATGTTTAACAACATTATATTCTTTAAATACTCATATTCTACTTTTATATCAAACTTTAAAATTTCCTTAAATTAAACAAACAAAAAAGAAAGCAAGCATGAATTTTGAAAAATTTTAGTAAGTAAGTATATGTTTAAAAAAAAGTAACACAATAATTTCATTTATCATATCCTTATCCTTACTTGGACTTATTTAAGACATCAAAAATGAAATTTTAAGCTTGGGGTTTTTTGAAAATATACATATAACAGTCCTGCTGCTACTACTACTCTAACTAGTATTAGAAATATTCAGTATTTTATGAATATTTATTTTAATAGTGGGAGATGGTAGTAAATTCAAAGAGTGGACAACTAGAAATCTATTTAGAGCTAAATGAACCAAAGGAAGGGTCAGGGTCAGGGTCAGGGTCAGGGTCAGCGTCAGGGCCAGGGAGAGGGAGGGACAGACACAAAGGAAGGGTCAGGGTCAGGGCCAGGGAGAGGGAGGGACAGACACAAAGGAAGGGTCAGGGTCAGGGCCAGGGAGAGGGAGGGACACAAAGGAAGGGTCAGGATCAGGGCCAGGGAGATGGAGGGACAGATGCAGGAAACAGGACCTTTTGTCTCCAGAAGCAATGTCAGTGTGTTTTCTTCTTGCAATGGAAGAATTTCTAATACACTGAAAGCTTTCAAAATGTCTTGAGCTCTTCACAGCTTTTCATTTAGCTCCTGAGTGACCTCTACTCAGAAGGGAATAGATGCATTAGTTGATATAAACTCATTAGCATCCAGAAACTTGAATATAAATAAATTCATTCAGAGAAAGGCAGAATACATCACTGGCCCATCTATGGGATGCCCGAGAGAAGTGGGAAGTAGGCAAAGGCTAAGTGGGTGGTCAGTCCCTGAAGGGCTCAGGGACCTTCTAAGCTGGGATCACACCTGAGTTTGCCCAGAAACCTCTTTGGAACAGTCATCTAGATGCCTCATGCTATTTTCCTTTTGCGTACTTGTATCATTTCTGCTCGAGGCACTGAGCACTTTCCAGTCCTAAAAGATGTCCCAGGTTTTCAAAACCATGAAAGTGAACAATAACAAAAGGGTTGCCAAAGTCAGTGCTCAATATCCAAATGCCGGAGGATGTTTACCAGAAATGTATCCTAATGAGTCAGATTGTTTTGGCACAGGACGTGGGTGTCCTTGAAGAAGTCTTCTATCCTCTTTGGCAAAAGTGATAGACTCCAGGCAAAAGTGAGACATTAAAAATTTCTTTCTAATTGAAATATATTATGACATAATGGCAAGTCAGGTCAGAAATATGACATTGAATCCAGAGCAAGGTTTAAATAGCAAAGAGAATGGCAGATGGAGTTTTCTTCCTCCTGTAAAAGAGAGTTGGGAACACACCCCTGTAGCTTACTGTGAGCAGGGTGAGGTCCCTGAGCAAACATCCTTTTAGCATCAAAGCCATACTTTGCCCAACAACTTTAGTAAGTCCTCTGCTATCTAAATTCCTATGAACACCACAACTTCCTCAGGTTTCTCTGGCTGATTTTTTTTCAAGAAACCTCTCTTCCATGCAGTTCAGTATTCATTAACATCTGCCCCATGCACTTTATTTCTCACTCTAAGGACCAGTGTTTTCCAGCCCAGCACGTGAGGACAGTCTCAGATCCGACAGGGCCTCTGTGCCCAAAACATTTGGGAATCGACATGTTACTTCAGTGGATATTGTTGGAATGCCAGCTTGAAGGGGAGAAAGACCCATGAAGATGGGGCTAACCTAGACTCCTGAAGTCTTTCTCAGAGTGGAATTGGTGGACCAGTTGGTTCATTTGAGAGTTTGAAATAGAAGAATGAGGTCCTTGGGATTTCCTTCTGAGAGAGGCTTTAAAAGTTGAGATGGGGCTGGGGGGAAGGCTCAGTGGTTAAAAGTGCTTGAACCGCCACGTGCCCGCCACACCAGGGCCCCAGCTGGCCGGCTTCCCTGCACCCTGGGGCCGAGCCGCCTGCCTTCCCATCCCCCCAGACCCGGCTGCTTTCCCGCCTAGGGACCTGACTGCCTTTTCCGCCTGGGTCGGGCTACTTTGCTGTCCCGGATCAGCTGCTTTCATGCCTGGGAACCAGCTCCTCTTCAGCCCAGGACCAGGCTGCTTTCCTACCGCGCGTCCCAGCTGCTTTCCCATCTGGGACCGGCTGCTTTTTCCACCCTGGTCCGGCTGCTATCCCACCTCAACCCGGCTGCTTTCCCGCCCCTGGAACTGGCCACTTTCCCACTCTGAGACAGCTACCTTTTAAGCCCAGACCGGCTGCCTTCCCACCGCTGCATCTTTCCAGGGCTCAGATATCTCAAAGGCATCCCACCAACCACCTCAAGTGGAATCAAAATGGGCAGACCTCAACGCAAGAATATTACACCAGCTGAGGAAACCACGCCAAATGACATCAACAACACAACTAAAGGGAGAGAGCATAGGCAGGCCCATGAAGACACGATACCAAACCCTGATCATACTGGCACAGATCCTAAGGAGAACTTAATGTTAGTCATGCAAGAAAAGATGGACCAACATACTGAATGGGTGCAAAGTCAGCTCATTAGCTTTGCCACCAGGCTTAATATATTAGAGGAGAAACAAATGGACGTCAGAAGAGACATATCAGAACTAAAGACAAGCCAGCAAACTGAAGGTATCAAAAACCAGCTTTCCAAATTAACCAAAGACATCTGAAAATATAAGAATGACTGTCAGTAAGAAATAATAAAATCAAACATGGAAATGAAATCACATCTCAGCAGGATGGTAGAAGCAACCCAAAAAGAAGTTGCAGAAAACAAAAACCATATTGAAATAATAAGAACGTCCCTAGAATCTCTTACCAACAGGATCAATCACTGGGAAAACAGAACCTCAGACATGGAAGACAGAACAGAGGAGAATTCGAGAGAAATCAGAACCTTGACAAAATTCAAAAGAGCAAGTGAACAAGACTCAAGGGAAATGTGGGATACCATAAAAAGACCTAATCTCAGGATCATGGGTATCCCAGAAGGAGAAGAAAACCAAATGAGGGGCATAGAATATATTTTCAACAGAATCATTCAAGAAAACTTTCCATACTTGGCAAGAGATAATCCTGTACAGCTAAGAGAGATACGGAGGACGCCAAACAAATTGGACCAAAGGAGGAACACCCCAAGACATATCTTAGTTACAATGCCAAACATTGAGGAAAAAGAGAGAGTCCTTAGAGCAACGAGAGAAAGGAAACTCACGTATAAAGGAAAACCCATCAGAATAACGTCAGACTTCTCTACAGAAACTTCAAAAGCCAGGAGAGCTTGGAGCAAAGCGATACAAGGCCTAAAGAAGAACGGATTCCAACTTAGACTACTCTACCCAGCAAAGTTATCCATCATAATTGATGGAGGAATTAAAGTATTCCACGAGACTAATCAGCTTTACAAATACTTGAGCACAAAGCCAAATCTTCAAAAGATACTTAATGAGATATCCCAGGCTGATGAAACAAACAAATGATCCCAAGAAAGGAACAGAGAACAAGCAAGGTAACACAAAAGAGACAGCAGCAACAGCTCAGATACCAACCTCCATATTCTCTACCACATGGCAAACCTCACAGTTATAACTTTGAATGTAAATGGACTCAACTCTCCTATAAAAAGACACAGGATCTCAGGTTGGATCAGGAAAATGGACCCTCCCATCTGTTGCCTTCAAGAAACACACCTTATCACTAAAGACAGTAACCTACTGAGAATAAAAGGGTGGAAAACAATTTTCCAGGCATGTGGGAAGAATAGAAAAGCAGGTGTGGCTACTCTAATATCTGACAAAATAGACTTTAAACCAACAGCAATAAAAAAGGACGTTGATGGCCACTTCCTACTCGTCAAGGGAACAATACAACAAGAAGACATCACAATACTAAATATTTATGCACCAAATGCAAGGGCCCCTCAGTTCATTACACATAAATTACTCAAAAGCAACGCAGATAAAGATGCCAACACCATCATAGTAGGAGACTTTAACACTCCACTGTCATCACTAGACAGATCGTACAAACAACAGACAAGCAGGGAAATCAAGCTGCTAAAAGGCACCATAGAAAAACTAGAGATAACAGATATCTACAGAACATTCCACCCCAAGGACACAGGTTACACATTCATCTTAGCAGCGCATGGAACTTTTTCCAAAATTGACCACATACTAGGCCATAAATCATCCCTCAGCAAATTCAGAAAGATCAATGTAATCCCCTGCATCATATCAGACCACAATGCATTAAAGCTAGAAATTAACAATGGGAGAGGATACAAAAATTTCAACAGATACTGGCGACTGAACACCTCAATCCTGAACAATGAATGGGTCAAAGAAGAAATCAGACAGGAAATCCAGAACTTCCTAGAAACAAATGATGATGAGGACACAACCTTTCAGAACTTGTGGGGCACAATGAAGGCAGTTCTAAGGGGGAAATTCATTGCACTAAATGCCTTCATAACAAAGACAGAGAGGTCTCAAATCAACTAACTATCCTCACATCTAAGGTCATTAGAACAGATGGAAAAATCCAACCCTAGGAGCTTGAGAAGCAAGGAAATCATTAAGATCAGAGATGAGATTAATGACTTGGAAACAAAGAAAACAATTGAAAAAAATAGACAAATCAAAGAGTTGGTTCTTTGAAAAAGTCAATAAGTTCGACAAACCCCTGGCCAACTTAATCAAACGAAAAACTGAGAAGGCCCAAATTAACAAAATAAAAAATGAAAAGGGTGAGATCATAACAGATCCTGATGAGATTGGAAGAATCGTCAGGTCATACTTCCAAAACCTCTACTCTGCAAAATTAGAGAACCTGGAGGAAATGGATAAATTCCTGGACACCTACCAACTTCCAAAGCTCAGACCAGAGTAGGTAAAGATCCTAAACAATCCAATAACAATCACAGAGATTGAATCAGTAATCAAGAATCTCCCGAAATGGAAAAGCCCAGGTCCAGATGGTTTCTCAGCTGAATTCTCCCAAACCTTCATCATAGAACTGAAAACTCTCTTTTTGAAGCTTGTCAGGGACATAGAAAAAGAGGGTAGGCTCCCAAACTCCTTCTATGAAGTTACCATCGGCCTAATTCCCAAACCAGGCAAGGATGTAACAAAAAAAGAAAACTACAGACCCATATCCCTGATGAACTTGGATGCAAAAATCCTAAACAAAGTCCTAGCAAACCAAATACAAACTCACATCAAGTCTATAATTCACCCTGACCAAGTCGGCTTCATCCGAGGGATGCAGGAATGGTTCAACATACGCAAGTCAAAAAATATAATTCACCACATTAACAAACTCACCCACAAAAACCACATGGTCATCTCAATTGATGCTGAGAAGACTTTTGACAAAATTCAACACCACTTCATGTTCAAAACCCTGGAAAGAATAGGCATAGATAGACTATACCTCAACATGATAAAAACAATATACAGATCTCCTAAAGCACAAATCATCCTCGTTGGAGAACGACTCAAGGAGTTCCCGCTTAACTCAGGAACAAGACAGGGGTGACCACTCTCACCACTGCTCTTTATCATAGTGCTTGAAGTTCTAGCCCAAGCGATAATACAAGAGAACACCATAAAAGGGATACAAATTGGAAAGGAAGAAGTCAAACTATCCCTCTTTGCAGATGACATGATCTTAAACATATTAGATCCAAAGAACGGCATCAGCAAACTCCTGAAGGTGATCAGTGCCTTCAAAAAAAATTAATAACAAAAGAGCAAACTGCCCCCTCACAAAATGGGGCACTGATCTCAGCAGAGATTTCACAGAGGAGGAAACACAAATGGCGTTTTCTCTCTTGAGAAAGTGGTCCGCATCCTTAATCATCAGGGAAATGCAAATCAAAAACACCATGAGATACCACCTTTCCCCAGTCAGAATGGCAATCATAAAGAAAACCAACAGCAATTGTTGCTGGCGAGGATGCGGGAAAAAGGAACCCTCATTCACTGCTGGTGGGATTGCAAACTTGTTCAACCGCTATGGAAAGCAGTGTGGAGACTTCTGAACAGAATGGACATAGACCTTCCAATGGACCCAGCTATCCCTCTACTAGGCATCTATCCACAAGATGTCACATCTAGACACAGAAACATTTTTACAACTATATTTATAGCAGCTCAATTCATAATAGCTAAGAATTGGAATCAACCCAAATGCCCATCCATTTAGGAATGGACAGTGAAACTGTGGTATATTTACACGATGGAATTTTACTCAGCTGAAAGGAAAAACGACATCAAAATTTAGGAAAAAATGGTCTGACTTCAAGCAGATCTTACTAAGTGAACACTCAAAAGAACAGAGAATCGAACGCCACATATTTTCCTCATATGCGGTCCTTAACCAGGATAACCGTAAACTCTTCGCAGACTAGTAGAAAGAAGTGAGATGTTATGAATGAGGGGTAAGGGATGGGGGGAGGGGAATGGCTTATGCATGAGGTTAAACCATATTAGGTTTAACATATACTCCTCACGAGCATACTGTAACCTATTGAGAAAGTAGTGGGAGTCGACTGGCAAGAGGGGCCACGAGTGTTAGGGGAGAAAGTCTAAGCCTATGAACAATTAGATCAGTCTGACAACCCCTGGCTCCAACCACCGGTTCCTTCCCTCACTGAGATGTTGACCAAAGCGACCCGTGAGGCTCCAACAACAAGACAGAATTCTGTCAAAGCCCTTGAGTGTCCTCCCCAGGCCTGAGGCAAAACCCTGTTGCTGAAGAATGCTATAGACCAGCATAGAGAGACACTTCGAGGTCCGGAACGGTATCAAGCTCCCAGAAGGCAGTTAGTGTAGTGCTGGAAGGCACTGCACAGGCTGCCAGGGGAAAATGATCAGCAACAGCTGGAGTTAACAGAGACCACTGACATGAAACACAATCTGCAGCCATGAGTAGGCTGACCACACCTCCTAATGGGAGAGAACAGCGAACCAAGAAAATAGCACTTGTGTAATGGAGAAGCCTGGGTTTGGGAGAGACAATCAACAGCTTTCAAATTCAGCCAAATTTTCTACTCAGTGAGGGGGAGCCCTTGTCTGGAACTTCGGTTGCAGTACGATAGGCACCGGATCCAGTACTCTTGGGCTCCCAAGACAAGATACAATATGGGAGCGATTGACAGGGAGACGACTAAAAATAGAATCTAGGTAATCCAGAATTGTGTATATTTGTTAATCTACACTGACCTCACTCTCCGATGGAGATTATGTTTGTGTTTTTCAGGATGCAGTAAGAGAGCTGGGGCTCATCTAACCCTACCAACCGATTGTAGGCCAATAGCTGAGATTCTGGCAAAAGAGGAGCCACCACAGTCATACTGTGGAGGATCCATATGGAACCCCACAGAGAATGATGGGATGAACAAGGGACCCACAGCCACAGCCATTCAATCAACACAGGATAAGCCAGTGAGACAGAAACCAACGATTTTCGACACAAAGACCCGTAAACTCACAACATTAAAGCAGCCTTAATACTCATCCATCACAACTCAGGGAACTGTGTGGAAGAGGGGGCGGAAAGATTATGAAAGCCGTGGTGGGGGAGACTATCCAGAGGCATGGCACCCCTCAGTAACAACATACTAGGCCCAGGAGAACCTGGCTGAATACATGGTCCCCTGTGACAAGGACTGATCCAGAAGACCTACGGAGGAGGACATCCAGCTGGTTGGGGAGGGGGGAGGGGGGAGGGGGAGCATCGGAGAATTGGGGATAACAACTCATTGTTTGCCCACTAAAAAGTGTAACTCATTATGGACAATAAAAAAAAAGAAACAAGCATGGAATATGCACTGTGGAAGCTAATGGTTCCTCTCTCATTAGAGTGGTAGATCTGAGGACTAGCTGAGAGGACCTGAGCAAGAGTCCTTGGATTCACAGAAAATCCCTTGTCAGCAAGGACAAGGAACAGCCCTGGATAAATGTCCTGTGGAGGCAGCAAAGGATTCTGGAGAACATGAACAGGAGACAGAACATCATCTCCAGGCCCTTCCCTCAGTGTCTTCTCTTTTCCCCTTTAGGATCTTAGGGAGTAACCAGAAGAAAATGTCAGAGATGGGCCTCTGTAAGCAGAGGATTTGAATGAGAGGATATGGGTGCCTTTAAAAAACTACACCTTGGGTCTGAGCCCCACTGTTTCCAGGAAGTTGTGGTTCTGAAATAACAAGGCACCCGCCAGGCATGGCTGTTTGAATAGGAGTTCATTGCCTTTTGAAAAGCCCTTAACCAAACGTGATTAGATTTTTCTACATGTTTGCTGTGTTCCTTCATTTCTCAGAAACCAATTTCAGAGGTAAACAGTTATCTGTCAAATCTACTGGATGTAACAAATGGAATATACTTGTATAATTCTTCTCGAATTCTCAATTACTCTTCTGCTTCATGTTACTGAGGGAGCGTCTTTACCCATGGCATTAACTTGTTGATCTGAATCCTAGGCAACTCAGTTTCCAAGTAGATTGATATTTACAATCACTTAATGTGATATTGCAAGTGTAAGGCAAATATTTATCATGGGAATAAGTAGTTTGAGCACATGGGCTGATTTCCAATTTCATTTCTTCTCATTACTTTTTCAGTGTTTTATTCTTAGAGTGCTCAGGTTATTATTGGATAATCTCTAGGGAAGCTGCAAATTTAAGTATTTTCTTTATCATTTCTAATCCTATTCAGATATATCAGATGGTGAAAATGTAGATTTGGGGCCTTGTTTGGCATTAATGTGAATGTAAAAACCAATTAATATATAACATATATGTATACATGTGTGTGCATGTATTTAAGATCAGTTCAATAATACACTAATAAAGTCAACTTTTAAAAGTGTATGTTATCACTTCAAACTTCTAATACATGGAAGTTGCTATTGAAATTGTTTTGTGGATTACAAGGTTAAATAACAATAACAATGATAATAGGTTTAAATCTTGAGCTGAAATAAGTAAGCACTTTGCATGTATTCTCTCACCAGACCCAATCTATTGTGAGGCAGATGTCATAAATAAACTGAGGTTGAGAGGGTTAAAAAACTGTTATCTAAATCATACAGCTTATGAGGAGGATACATGCATGGTTTGAAGCTAGGTTTTATTAATTTTTTTTTTATTATTTTTGAGAAAGGGTCTTACGATGCAGCCCTGGCTGGCCTGGAATTCACTGTACACCAGGCTAGCTAGCCTGGGACTTAACGCAGTCAGTCCTCCTGTGTCTGCCTCCTGAGTGCTGGTATTACAAGCAAAGCCCACCATGCCTTGCTTGAACTAGGTTTTTATTATCAATGCTTTATGCTCCTGGAAAATCTCTTAGCCAAATCTATACTCATAACTATAATCATAGACATACTTTTCCTTGAGATCCATTAAATCTCAATAGTTTGTTTTCAATATTGTGGTTTCCTAATTCAAAATTCTATCTACATGAATTCCTACATTGTCACAGTCAGCCACACGCCACTGGGATGAATCTTCAAACCAGGCACAATTTGGGGGAGGAAAGTATTTATTGAAACTACAGATTGAGGGAAAGTTCCGTTACAGAACCGAAAGAGGCTGCACTCTTTCACAGGTCAGAGCAGAGAGAAAAACCCATCACCAACACCACACACACAGAACAGGGAACAGGCAGTAGGGCCAAAGAGAATTTCTTCTCCTTTATATAGGCTTATGGTGGGGTTTTGCAACTCTATCCCAGATTTAATGGCTTCCTGAGTCTCTGGAATTTCCTTCCTGCACTGCCCACACAGGAAAGGATGTTTACTTGCAGCTTCTTTGAGCTTCTTTACATCCTGCCCCTTGCTGAGAGGCTGCCTTCCTGTAAACATCCTCAGAGACCCACCCAAGATAATTAAAAAGATCAAGTTGACAACAAAACCTAACCATCACACACACAATATTGTAATTTTTTTAAGGCAGTCTCATGTGGCCAAGGAAGTCCTTTAACTCACTACATAGCTGAGGCTGGCCTTGAGCTCCCTATATTCCTGTCACCACCTCCCTAGTGGTTGAGATTACAGGAATGCACTACCTTACATGACAGATGCTCACAATCCCCAACTTTCTAAAGAAGTTCATGATCTTATCTTTGTACTATCACTAAATTCTAATTTGTAGTGATGAAGAGATCATGGCAGTCATGTCTCCATCTCCTCTGGTTGTTTTATTCTAAGTATTAGGCTTCTGGATGTTAGATACTAGTTTGCCTTGCACTTGACTTTTTCTAGGTAATTTTATTATGTCTAGTTCAAAGCTCTTTGATGTTGACAACTTATTCATGGGTTGGTGCTCAAACCATGTGCAGAAACAAGTCTGGTTACATGTCTCTGGCTTCATTGTCAGCAGAAAGCAGTGATGATAAGGTAGATTCCCCACTCTCACACCTCATTGTATCACCCCCACCTATTATCTGCACATCATCTTTACTATTAAAAAGTTAGTGGTGCTATTGTCCAATTGAATTTATCAGTAGCCATTGATTCTTAGTGATCTCATTTACAAAGAGTCAAGACTCTAGTTAAAGAGAAAGTACCAGATTCCAGATGTACAGTTTTTATTCATAATTTTGGTCCAGAATTGTAATTTCATGCTTATAATATGTCCAGTTGTAGCAGTTATGTCTTTTTGTTGGGACAAAACACCTGGCCAAAAGCAGCTTTGGAAGGAAAGGGTTTTTTCAGCATATAGTGTGGAGGGTAAGTGTCATGGTTTGATCCAGGTGTCCCCCACAAACAAATGAATGTGTTCTGATAGATCGAGCCTCAGCTGATGGCAATTCGGGAATTAGAACCTCATTAGAGCTGTGTTATTGGGGGTGGGCTTATGGGGTTATAAGCCAGCTTCCCCTTGCCAATGTTTGGCACACCTTCCTGCCGCTATTTGCAGTGCTGTGGCAGAGGTGATGTCCAGCCCTCTGCTCATGCCATCGTTTTCCCTGCCAGAATGGAGTCTCCCCTCGAGTCCGTAAGCCAAATAAACCCATTCCTCTACAAGCCGCTTTTGCTTGGGTTCTCCTAAGCAGCAACTAGAATGATGACTCCAACAGTTTTGGTACCAGGATGTGGGGTCATCTGTTGCTACTAGAACCCTGATCTTGTGGCTTTGGTCTTCTGGAAGTGATCTACAGGAGGAATGTGGAAGGATTTGAAATCTCGGCCTAAGAGATGCCTCGCAGTGTTGTGAGTACAGCTTCATGGATCATTCTGGTCAGAGTTGAAAGACCTGAATGTAATGAGAACTATGGACTGTGAGGTTTGGCTTATGAGGGTGAGAAAGAACTTTGTCAGGACTGTGCCAGAAGCAGTTTGCATGAGAGGCTTACTGTGTTCTGCCTGCCTGTGTCCTGGGAACCTGTGCAGGGTTGTTTTACGTAAAGATGGACTGGTGTGAGCAGATGGAGATGGCACAGAAAGAAGATCTTTGGGTCGAAACTGCTGCC
>PVHP010013628.1:0-40682 GCA_004024765.1 Zapus hudsonius
TATTGAGCACTGAATTTTTTTTCATGCATTATGCTTGTTATAGCCTTGTATCTTTAAGATAATTATCATCATTTTACAGATGAGGAAAGTGAGATGAGAAGGGATTAAGGAATTTGAATACAAATTTTTAAAAAGCCAAAATAATAGAGCCAGACTAGTACTGAGGTCTATGGAGTACTGAAATGCCTGTTCACAACAGTTTCACCAATGGATGGTTGAGAATTTGGTGAAGGTAAACTGTAATTTGAATATAATGCTCAGCATATCACCCAACATACCAAGAATATCAGAAGATAATGTGAGCAGAGTGTTTGTAAGATGTCTTTCCAGATTCTGTCCATCTCAAACAGCTTATTTGCTTCTCATTTCTCTGTGAGTCAATAGTCATGTTTGTGGGACATAGTTCTACTCCCCATGTACCTGCCAAAGTTCACCATTTTAGGGGCATCCACCAATCAGATGAGCTCTTTTCAGATTTGGGAAAATGAACTGAGAAAAAAAAACAGATAGTCCCTTGTGTAGAGGATGGTGAGAGACCCACAGTTCAGACCTCCTGAACCAGCTGTTTTTCACCATGAGAACTGAAGAGTTGAGAGGTCCAGGTGGATGATGACAACAGAAAGAGCTCAGTGCAGACCAAAAAGGCCCTGGTTTACAGGTTCTCAAAGGCAACTCCTTTGGAGGCTCTGTCATGTGTCTTTGGGATTCTCAGAGAGATCCTTACTAAGTCCTGAATATTCAATTGTACCTGCAACTCTCATTTGTATGAATACTGGTTAAATTGGGTCAAAAACATTGAAACCAAAAATACAACAATGGACTTTCCATGTCCTTATATAAGTAATAGAATAGAAAAATTCTACTTATATGCTTATTTAGTTCCTTATGTATTGTTTGGTCTTTTGAAAAAGGGTCAGGATGGTTGGCTAGTCTTGAACTCTTAATTTTTGTGCTGCAGACCCTTGTGTGCTGGGATAATAGGTATTTGCTATCACACTTGTACTCAAGATACTGTAGGTAATAGGTTTACCTGGGATGCCCTGAGGTTTTCAGAACCAGATAGCCACCTTCTTGTACGTAAAAACTTTATCTTGCACGGGTTCCCAAAACATAGGCATGTTGTACTTTACTATGTTTCAGTTCTAAGGAGCAACGGTACTTGGCCATTGTCACATAGCACCCCAGTAATTATATTGCTAATGAGGTTAAAGTATTCTTTAAGTGCACATTGTCCACTCTGTAATTCCAAAGGATAAAATCAGAAATGCCCCACATTTAACCATACAAAATGTCATTTTTTTCTTAATAGCAGGAGCTAAAATATGTTTAAATGATGTTAGCTTTCCCTCAGCATCAGAAATGAGTCTCTTCAGTAGGTCTTACTGTCACCTGCTATTTTTTTCTGCTTCTGTCATTCAACTTGCCATGACTGGAATATTGCAAGAATTATTAGGCCCTTAACACCAGAATTTATTTCTCACTTTTTGTACTAAGAAATCCTAAGTATATTTTAGGACTCAGATGAAATAAGTGGCCTGAGTTTTTTGCAGTTCTATTTAAGTTCTCATATACTAAATTAGTTGTTTCCATTTTCATACACACAATATCTAATGTATTTTCTAAAATTATCATATCTAGTACATTGACAAATTATTAGGATTTTTTGATTTTCAATACTATAGATTAAGGACTACGAATTTGGAATGCCAAAGTCTTATTGGGTCTCTTAAGACAAACTCTTTTTGGAAAATAGAAATATTAGATTATTACATGATGGAGGTTGCTTTGGGCATGTATAGATGTTCTGATGACCACACAAATGACAACAAAATGCCTTTCATGTTTCTAATTCTCCCAGTGACATAACAACTTATCCAGTCACCTTAGTAACGAGTATGTGGCTTCCATCCATGATAGTCACTGGCATTAACTGTTTGACATTATTTGCTCATTTGATCCTCACAACAGCCCAGTGAGATAGCTATAATTTTCATATTTTTATTAAGCACTTATTTTTTTTATTTTTTCTTTATTATCCATAATTAGATACAATGAATGAGCAAATAATGTGTTGGTATGCCCAGTTCCCCGATTTCCCTCTTCCCTGTCCCCAATCAGCTGGTTATCCTCCTCTGTGGGCAGTCTGGATTAGTCCATGGGTTAGTGGGTTATGGATAGCCTAGAAGTCAACCCGGTCCCACCACTCTATGTATGTTGTTACTGAGGGGGGGGGGTGATGTCTCTGGATATTTTCCTCCACCATGGCTCTTACAATCTTTCCACCCCCTCTTCTCAGTTCCCTGAGTCACGGTGGGTGAGTATTAAGGCTGCTTTATTGTTGAAGTTTTAGATGCCTCTGTACTTCTGCTTTAGGTTGCGTTGAAAATCATTTTCATATTAACCAAAGTGGAGAGAGAAAGATTAATTCATTTTTTCAGATCTGAAAATAAGTGAGTCATGAATTTAAATTCATATAGAACAGTTCTAGAGTCCTCTGAGACTTCCAGTCTTACAAATATATAGTGTGGACATTTCATTCATCGAACTACTTAACTACCTTTGTGGGAATGCAGTAGATTTATAATACTGGAGATCTTGTTGTCACCCCTTGCTTCTTATGTCAGTGGGCAGTGGGTGACATCCTTGTATTTTCTCTCCTCTCCTTTCATTTTTATATGGCAAGCATACCAAATGCATGGACAAAAAGTAGAACATCGAGTTAGTATGATTCAGACATTTTAATAATGAAGGACTCTTAGTTTGTGGCTTTATGGTAAAATACCTCTAAGACTTTGCACAACTTATGAAGAAAAATAGTCTTCACTTATTTAATCTTTACTGAAAGACCATATGATATCAAATTATTTGTCTCAAGTAAATAAAGAAAAAGTTTGAATGTGTTCAAGAAATCTCTGAGGGCTGGAGAGATGGCTCAGCGGTTGGGGCACTTGCCTCCAGTGCCTAAGGTCCCAGGTTCAACTCCCCAGTACCCACATACCACATATGCCAGACCCACAAGGTGGTGGCCCTGGTGCTCTCTCTCTCTCTCTCTCTCTCTCTCTCTCTCTCTCTCTCTCTCTCTCGCTCTCTCTCTCTCTCTCTCTCTCTCTCTGCTTGAAAATGAATAAATAAAATATTTTTAAAAGAAATCTCTGAATGTGTGTGATGGGATATTTGTACTTGGCGTGGTGATGGTGAAATGACAGTGCTGATGAACATTATGTATATGGTTCCATCAGAAGCACAGCTCTCCTCAGCATCGAGAAGCCAAGACCCTTAGCCCTGGATCTGGAGGTAGGGGATGAGTGAGTGTCAACTTTGAGGGGGGCAGAGGAAAAGATTTGTTAATAAGAAAATGAATTAGTTTTACATAATCAGGATTGTATATTGCTTCTGTCAATAAGTATTTTTGCATGGCTTTCCTTCATTTTCTTTTTAATTATTTGTCTCAAAATCCTACAAAGAATATTTTAGAGTAAATAACAAACTAGAAAAACTCTGAGTTCTCTTCTTTCTTCCATTGGATTCTAACTATGCATGATTTAAAGAGAACCATATTATATATAAAACATATATGCCTATGATGTCTCTGAAATTCATTAAATGGGCATGTTGATAAGGTTGGTTAGCTTTCAGGTGAATACAAAGATGATACTTTGGTTATTCCCGAAGTCTCATATTCATAATGTATTTCTTTCATGTGACACAATTGCATTGTGAGACACTTAGCAATAGTTCTGTAAGATTGAAGTTCAATCTATAAATTCAATCTTATATTCAATAACATTCAAATTCAACAGCTCCATAAGATTAAAATGCACTGATTAAAAAACAATGCATGTTTGTGTCATGATTTTCGTACCAATGTATTTCTTCAGAAAGTTCTAGAATATCATTTGTCCTGACCTAATTTTTTACTGTCATTTATTTTTCTCTATCCTATTCACGAGTTCATCCCTATGCTATACCCATGATACGAAAAGCTGCACTTATATTAGCCCCTTATTTAGAAAATTTAATTCAAGATCTACAAAGGACTCTTACCTGAAGTCTGAGAAACAAGGTGATTTCTGCCCCAAGGAAAGTAGACATTTACAGTGCCTCTGTAGATGGCCCATGCAGGCAGAGGACTTGCCAGATCATTGGGCAAACATCATAGACAGAATCAGCTTAGTGTTGGGAAGAATGAGTAAACCTGGTTGCAATGCTTGAGCCATTTAAACTGCTTGTGGGATACGACATGACCTACAATGTCTTTAAAAACAGATTTGTTGTCAAAATGAAAAGTTTTAATTTATACAATAGACAGGAATTCCCAATGAAAATTTCACTTGTGGAAAATGTATTTTAATTAAATATGATTAAGAGTAATTTCTCATTCGCACTGTGGGATATTCAACCTTAGGGATGATTGTTTCTCTCCAATGTCTCAGGTGGTCAAAGGTCCCAGGTCACAGAGTAAACCACTTACAATCTCTCTTTATTGTTTCCATCTTTCCTTCTTGTCAGAACAAATTTCCAACTGAGTCTTTGCCCACATCAGAGAAGAGCTGTCAAGCTCTAATCTACATTCCTAAAGTCTTCCAAGGAATGTTGTCTCTTCTCTCTCTTTGGAATACCTAAACTAATATCTCCAATGGATTGTGATTTATTTTTGAAATATCCATTCAATTATTGTATCTATTAAGTGTCAAAAAGCACAAATTATGACTGTTTGCTTTAAATGGGAAAAGAAAAGAAAAACATAACTGCAGGTAAATGTATCATTGAGCATATGACACTATTTGTAGCACTTTATATGCATTGAATTAACACAGCAACCCTCTTGAAAACTATGCCATAAAATTCCTAAGGTTACGTAGCCAACTAAATGGTAGGGTCAGCATTCTAATTCAAGCTATCTGTAATCCAAGATTATTTTTCTATTTTCTTTCTTTCTTTCTTTTTTTTTTTTTTTTTTTTTTTTTTTTTTTTTTTTTTTTTTTTTTTTTTTTTTTTTGAGGTAGGGTCTTGCTCTAGCTCAGGATGACCTGGAATTCACTCTGTATTCTCAGGTGGCCTTGAACTCACGGTGATCCTCCTACCTTTGCCTCATGAGTGTTGGGATTACAGGTGTGCACCACCATGCCTGGAACCATCCTAAAATTTTGCACTGTTTGCATAGTGCACTAAATTCTCTTCCCATACTTAGATCCATAAAACTTTGCTAGGAAATTTTGAATCTGATGTCAGAATTATGAAGCATATATATTTGTCATCAAATTTGTAACACAGTATGGACAATAAATATATATTTAAGATAAAAAAGATAAAAATGGTATTTTATGTCCTATGTACAAAACGAAATTTAAAGTTTTAAAATTCCTGTGAGTATAGTTTATCCTTTTAAAATTTAAAATTAAAAATTTTAAAGAAAGCATATCAGAATATCTCACATAAACAAACTAAATTACCTGGCAAGTAGTTCTAGCCCTGTCAGTATTGCTGTGCTGTCACTTTTCTTGACTTTTAATTTAATTTTAAACTGAAAAAAATTTCATATAACTACTTAATTCATATGAACATATAAACATTTAATATACAATTTGTGGCATAGTTTGTAAATTGTTGAACTTAATTTTTTTGAGTAATTCCTACATTTCACAAATATCTAATAGTAACTCCTAAACATACAGTAAGATCATCTTTGCAAATCATCTTTGCAAAACTAATAAATGAGCACTATTAAATCTAAAGTAAGGCATAAGAATGGTCTTTAATTGGCTCCTTAAAATGTTATTTGATCTTTTATACTTTTTAAAAGTCCAAGTCAGTGATCATTGGGAATATACCTGAAATTGATTGAATTTTATCAGTGCTGCATAAGGAAAAGCATTTAGCTGGTGGTTTATTTTAGCTCTTTAAATGATGGGAGGAGTTTAGGGCTGGGATTGGGCTCTGCTGGCTGGTGTAGGGGCAAGTATTAAAAATGTCAGAAATCAATCATGATTTCATTGACCTCTGTATTTGGATACCGGGGCCTTTTAATGGTTCTTACCTAGAGTGTAAACATAAGGATTGCTGTAGACATGCCTGTAATGGAGATTTCCAAGGAGTAAATCACTCACGTGATTGTGGGCATCCTTTTCTTTCTACTTAGGAGGCATGGTCACACTGTGGCTTTGTTTTTGTCATAGCTTACATTTATTTTTAATTTTAATTTATTTATTTGCAAGCAGAGAGAGAGAGAGAGAGAAGAGAGACAGACAGACAGAATGGATGCTCTCTGGCATTCAGCTGCTGAAAATGAACTCCAGATTCTTGCACCACTTTGTGCATCTGGCTTTATATGTATTGGTGAACTGAACTCAGATCTTTAGGATTTACAGGCAAGGATCTTATCCACTGAGCCAGCTCTCCAGCACTGTACACCACATTTATACAGTGAGCTTATCTAATTAGTATTGACTTTCTGTGAAAAATGCTTACATGAAGTGGGAAGGAAATATTGTAGCCTAGTAGTACAGACAGCTGCAGGACTACTTGATTTGTTTGTTTATTTAGTTATTTTTCAGTATATAATGAACTGAGTTACTTGTTTACCTAGTTAATTTTTTATGTTTAGATTTCAAAATTTTATTAGTAATATGTATTGTTTTTAATTAGGCCAGAATTATGTATTGCATAGAATTTCTAAGATTGCCATTATATAATTACTTACAATAATATATAATTTAGATATAAATTAATATACTATATTTTATATCCAGATTGAATATCTATGTGAGAGAAAGAGATCTATGTGAGATCTCTCTTCTGTTACTTCCTGGAATGCACATAGCTCTTTGGTGACAGTTTAGATTGTGAGCTTTAGCTGATTCAGTGGTTTTGCCTACCACATCATTGAACTAGAGGAAGATGGGACTTAAACTTCTACTACCACCTTTCTAATTGGCCTTACTGCTATTTGTCTTGAGCAGGCAGAGAGTCATTTTATCATAATTTTCTACCTCTAGTGAAATTGAGTTTTCTTACTTTGGATAAAAAATTACTGAATGCCTTAAAAAATTAGGTGGGATTTCTAACTGAAATTGAGCCTAATGCCCTAGTTGTCAATAGCTGTGTTCTACAAAAATTTTTATATATGCTCAACAACACACATAGACAAAAACATTTTACTCAAATAAAAACAACCTGTTGACTAGTTTTTTTTTTCATATCAGAGCAGCTACAGACTTGTTTCCAGATTTTTCTAAAATTTTTCTTTATACTCATTTTTTAAAAAGTTCTCAGAACACTCCAATTCCAGTGTGTGACATGGTCATAATGAACTCAATTAGTGTCAAGAAATAAAATGAATGAGAAACCTTTGTGTCCCCTTGCTCCAAAAGCTCAGTCCACCCTAACATGCAATGACGTGTGCAGTCTAGACATAGACCTTTCTGAGCAACAGCAGGTGGGAAGCCTACTGGCAGCTGGCTTGATGATTGGTCTGTCCTTTCTTCCACAAGCAAGACAGGGTTACTAGGAACAGTCACCAGAGACCATGGAAACCTGTGGCTTTGGGTATAGTAGTTACACTCTGGCTATTCGTGCTGGACTGTGGTCTAGCTGAGGAGCTTAGGAGCATTGGAGGTGAAGTACCTCAGTCAGTGGTCAGTTAACATAAATTCAAGTTCCAATAAATAGAACAGAGGCATTAAAAGCCTCTATATTTGTAACAACAACAGCAAATCTTAAAAGCTAGTGTCTTCTGGACAGCCAATGGCAATGTAAGTCTTGTTCATTTTCTGAAATATGAGAAAACTGAAGCCATGGAAGGATGCTCCATTAGCTTGCTAACCAGCCCTGCAAGATGAAGTGAAGGCATTGAGCTCCTTATTTGAAATCAGTACAGAAGAAGGGCAAGTTTAAATGATGAACTCCAAGGTGTCCTGAAGGGAATGCCTGGCTCATTTCTATTGCAGATGTTAAAGAGTTTCTGAATGTGAATGCCCCAAACCCACCCTGGGCTCACGTTCATAATGTTAATTCACTCTTGTGTATAAAGAATTCCCATGACTGTCAATTTAAATTGTGTTGTTAAGACTCCAAGATTGGGTTCACTGTGTGCCAAGAGTATAATATTTTAATATATTTTTTACTTTACATGCTCCCCATTGTAAATGCCAAGGGGAAAACTGGGTATTCAGAGGGGAATGAAGCCCAGCCTCTCTGTGAAATCATTGTCTGTATTTGGGAATGACAGCCACTATGAATGCTGTTGTCTTCAAATGAAAACTAAAATGTTACCTGCCTAACAGTAGACATGGTACAGGACTTAAGTTTACTTAGCTAAAAAGGTGGATTGAAATAACACTTATTAAGAAAATTAATTTTTATCTTGGCCATTGAATATATTTTTATCCTGCACTGAAACAATCAAGATTTTTTTCTTTTTTTTTATTGTCCATAATGAGTTACATTATTTAATGGGCAAACAATGAGTTGTTATCCCCCATTCCCCAATGCCCCTCTTCCCTATCCCTAATCAGCTGGATATCCTGCTCCGTGGGCAGTCTGGATCAGTCCTTGGGGCAGGGGACCATGTACAGCCTAGGAGTCAGCCCGGTTCCACCTGCCCTAGTATGTTGTTACTGAGGGGGGTCACGATTCTGGGTATTCCCCCCCACCACAGCTCTCACAATCTTTCTGCCCCCTCTTCCGCTCAGTTCCCTGAGTCATGGTGGGTGAGTATTAAGGCTGCTTTATTGTTGAGAACTTAGGGGTCTCTGTACTTCTGCTTTAGGTTGTGTTGAAAATCATTGGTGTCTGTCTTACTGACTTATCCTGTGTTGACTGACCGGCTATCACTATGGGTCACTTGTTCATCCCATAATTCTCTGTGGGGTTCCATATGGATACTCCATGGTATGTCTGGGATGGCTCATCTTTTGCCAGGATGTCAGCTTTTGGCCTGCAGTTTGTTGGTAGGGCTGGATGAGCCACAGCTCTCTCGCTGCATTCTGAAAGATACAAACAGAATCTCCATTGTAGAGTGAGATCAGTATAGGTTAACTTAGATACACATTTCTGAATTAGCTAGATTCTATTTTTATTAGCCTCTCCGTCAATCGCTTGCATAGTGTGTCTCTCATTGGGGGTCCAAGAGTCCAGCTCCCAGTGCATATTACCTTAAGTCACCAGTTCCAGTTAAGGGTTCCCCTCACTAAGTGGATTATTTAGCCAAATTTAAAAGCTGTTGATTGCCTCCCCCAGGCTTTGGCTCCTCAATTTCACACTTGCTTCTTTCTTTCTCTCCCAGTAGGAAGTGTGGTCAGCCTACTCATGGCAGCAGACTGTTTCATGCCAGGGGTCTCTGTTTACTCCAGCTGTCATTGACCAGCTTCCCCTGGCAGCTTATGCAGTGCCTTCCAGCACTGCACTAACTCCCATCTTTGGGCTGGTTACCATTGTGGACCTCTCAGGGTCTCTCAACAATCAAGAAATTTTAATGAAAAAAAAAAAAAAAGGAATTGGTCCTCAAACACTAGAATCTACCATCTGACATGGAATGAATATCTTTCAGCGTACCTCCTTCTAGGAATTTCAGGGTAGACTTGCTCTTGCTTGAGAAACCAAGCCATTGATTGTTACCATGGAAAGCCTAAAGGCAGTAATGACAGCTGTATCATGTTAACATACAGCAGAGATCTGGGTTACAGCAGGGACTCTTGAGGAAATGAGCACACTGATTCCAGTAATTTGTTGCAAGGTAGTGAAGACTTCTTTTCGCTTCCTCTAACAGGCACTAATTATTACATTTCAAATGTCATAAAGTAAAGCAGAGTGCTTATTGTCAGGTCGATGTGGCTGCTGAGGTGTCCAAGTGTGCATATGTGTAAGCATCTGACAGTGGGTGGTTTGGTTCTTGCTTTACAAAAACATTTGGATAAATGGCTCTTGAGTAAAGTGGTTGGAACTTAACAATTTAACTGGATTGACACATGAATTCACAGGAAAGGGTTGGTTCTTGGAAAGGCAATTCTGTTTGGCTGTGGCATTCTCAGAAGTGCCCATCACAATTGAGTGCCCTGTGTGGCTGAAGTGAGAGGGGGAGGGAAGGAGGAAAGAGAAGGCAACCAGGAGCAAAACAATAAGCAGCTTCACCTAACTCCACCCTGACTCAATCTTCTTTTCCTGAGAATATAAATTATATGCTTGTACACATGGTGTGATGCTGTGAAACAACACTGAATTTGCTCACCTGGAAGATATGAGTTAGCCTCAAAAGGAGCTGGAATGGGGGCTGGGGAAGAGGTGCAAAAGCCTATTTCCTTTTAATCAGCATAAAGGCATTCGACACAAGGACTCCTTCCTGACCCAAGGAATATGACCTGAAGAGGAAAGCTCCCCTAAATAAGGTACATCCTTGCTTTGTGGGCCTTGATCAGATGCGGGGTATTTCTCTTGAAATGGCCATGAAAGCCTTTGTGTGGGAAGAGTTCACTATCGTAGGGTTATGGTGAAACCACATATGTAAAGTTTGAGGCTCCTTGAGTTCAGAAGCCGGTCTTTTAACTTCACCTTGTTAAGTTAGAAATATGTCATGAATAGAAACGTTCTTTTCATTTCAAACCTTCTTCATGAAGGACAGTTCTTTGTGGGACTGGTACTACACATCATGGCTCCAAGTGACCTTTGTGAGGATCCCATGGCGGTTTCATCTTGATTAAAATGGTTCTATTCACAGGAGGGGAAGGGCTGTGACATCATCTTGCAATAGAAAATCTTCTGAAGAATGGGCTGTAAAAGGTAAAAGGTAGAAAAAGATACTGCTTTCTTTTAGGACGGCAAGAGAAGAAAGGGAAAACAAAGGGAGGAAGAGAGGTGCCTTGGCGAATGTTGGAAAGGCAATGAGAAGAAAATAAAAGAGAAAAGGAAGAGAATGCAGCCAGAGAAGAGAAAGGGGTGGTGGGCGAGCCTCTCCAACCAGCTCCTCATCCTTTTCCAGCAGGAGTAGAAGGAGGAGGCCATCGTCTATTTCTTGTAGAAGAAAATGAGCTCTGTGGAAAGAAACTTGCAGGTTCAGTGAGATCCTAGGCAACATCTGATCTCAAATCTGCTTAACTTCAGACTCAACCCTCACCTACAAAAAAAAGAAAAGCCATGTTTCATTTAGAGGATTTCTTTAAATTTTTAAATTTAAATTTTAAATTTTAAAGCAAATACTGAATATATCCTTCCCAACCTTACAATATAATATAACTGTAGCCTTCGGATTCCCCAAATAGCACAAGAAATATGTATATATATATATATATATATATATATATATATCTGCTACACAAACCCACTCCTCTTATTTCCCCAAAATATCAGAATTCCTTTTGCTGCAAATGGGAAGGTAAATGCAGAGGAGACTAATGGTCAAAATAAGATCGCTGTAACCTGAGGCTGCCTGAGGGATTTATTTGCTGTTAGTCACGGCTAGGGATTTCTTTGAACCTTACATGTGCATAGGGTTATACGGGTCAACATGCATATGTCAAAAGACACACACAGAGAGAGAGAGAGAGAGAGAGAGAGAGAGAGAGAGAGAGAGAGAGAGAGAGAGAGGATAGAAAGAATCTGGATGAATCAAGAAGAGAATTCCACGGGGGTGGGGTGGTTGGAATTGATGAGGTGAAAGAGGGATCTAACTTTGAAACAAGAGATTGAGGTTTCTCAGATAAATGTATAGCTACATTGCCCTTAAGAGTAAAGTTAATACATGGACACTCCCAGCCCATGGAAAACAATTAGGTGATATGATTCCTATGGTGCTGTGCTCCCTGAGGATATGCATCATATTCTATGGAGGCAGGAGAAGCAAGGGAGGCAGGGTGTCTATGCTAAGTGCTCCCTGTGCAGTGGTGCAAGGAACATCCTGGACCAGGAAACCAAACAAGAGGACACAGCAGACCATAACCCAACCTGAGTATCACTTACCAAGCCTTCAGTACTGAAAATGGGTTATTTTTCTACCCTGAAATGAACTTTTAACTAATTTGCTTATTGCCCTGTCTCAACAGAAGGATTCTAGAAGTGTTAGAAATGTCATGTTAGAAGATAAAGTTTCCTTTTATTATAAACTTTTGCACATATATATTTCATATATATACATATAAATTTCATATATACCTATATTTTTCATATATACATATGTATTTCATATATACATATGAAATATATAGATATATATGTAAAATCATTATATATTCATATTCTTTTCCCACAATGCACAAGTAGTAAGATTGACAATTTACAAGTCAGAGGAGTTATTAATTTTTCTTTAATGTGTGTCATATTGAAACAACAAAGTATTCAAACTTTGGATAAATCCAGAGGATAAAAACAATTCCTAAAACAATGGCTCAAGAGGTATGTTTTTCTGTCTTCCTACTTCTAATTTTATCTCACAGGATACAGTATTTTTTTATTTGTGTGATGTGTGTGCATAGTTGGGTGTACTTGTGTTCACATGCATGTGGAGGTCAGAGATCACCATCAGATCAGGTGTCTTCCTCAGTTGCTTTCCCCTTAATTAACTGAGATGAGGTCTCTGACTGAACCTGAATTTGCTGAGCCCACTAACTTCCTTTAGGGATCCACTACCCAAGGCTTTTACATTTGATTCAGGGATCCAAACTCAGGTATTCATGCTTGTATGGCAGGAGCCTTACAAACTGAGCCAGCTACCCTGTCTGGCTATGTTTTATAAGGCTGAAGCTTTTCATAAATTTAGGCCTGGACAAAGCTACTGATTTGAAGAACTCCTTTAACAGAGTAGATATTCCTGTATTAACAGCAGTTGATGTCTAGTTCAAAGTATTCTTGAGCTCTCTGATTTAGAAGATGCTCACTTTTGGCTCAGCTGAATATATACTCCAATTAGGAACTATATTTATATTGATAATCTTTATTCAATTATTCCTCCTCTGACTTTCTTACTCTCAAATAGTCAGACCATAGTTTAATCCAACTGCACAAAAAGTCTTTGTAGAAAGCAGAGAGAAAGAACCTATGATGTATCCGAGTTTAGATGCTCAGGTATGCCCTTGGTTGAGTCACTATTCAGCTGTGTGTTCTTGGGAAAATCACTTGCCTCCATAGTTATTTAACTTAGACAAATTCTGCATAAACACTCATGGCAGGGAAGAAAAAAAATGACCTGGTAAAGACAAATTTGCAAAAGAATTTCAAGATACATTGTGAGTTGGGTTCATTTCCAAAACCTGCTGGGTATTAGAGCTAGTCCTTATAGGATCAATAACAAAAGAACTGACTAGTTCTTTTGTGCTCAACCCCAAATACAAGCAAGGGCTAAGAGAAATAACTTCACCTCTTTAAACATCATTTCTGTATCTACAGCACAGAACCACTCTGCATATCTTTCATTGGCTTCAGCTACAGCACCTGCTACATAAAAGCTTATGGAATCTCACTGCATCTATCTTTTTTGATATCTTTATTATCCTTAATTAAATACATTGAATGAGCAAATCTTATGATGGTACCCTCATTTCCCTCCTCCCTGTCCCCAACCCACTGGGGGCCTTTCTCAGTGGGCATACTGGATCAATCCATGGGGTAAGGGTCATGAATAGCATAGGAAGTAGCCAAGTTCCCCCCATTTGTGTGTTGTTGCTGAGTGGGGCAATATTCCTGTTTATTCTCCCCTTTCATGGCTCTTATAGTCTTTGCACCCCTCTTCTGCTCAGTTCTCTGAGACATGCTCAGTGAGTTTTAAGTCAGCTTTATTGTTGAGATCTTAAGTGTCTCTGTACTTCTGCTTTTGAGTTGTGTGGGCTCTCATTGGTATTTGTCTGGTGGACCTATCCTGGATTAATTGACTCACTGTGGTGATAGGTCTCTTTCTTTATCAGGACACTTTCTCAAAGGCTCCATTTGGGGTCTACATGATAGGCCCATGGTGGTTCATCTCTTGCTGGGATATCAGCCATCATCCCATGGCTTGTTGGTGGAATTGGATTGACCACAGTTCTTTCATTGCCTTCTGAAAAATACAAGCAGAATCTCCATTGGAGAGTGAGATCAGTATATGTTCAATCAGACAGCATTGCTGATTTGACAAGATTCTATAGGGAGTAGCCTCTGTAGTTCTCTGGTAGTGGCAATTTCCCCTTGGAGCCCATGTATTTGGTCCCCATAGGATTATACCCTGGATCCCAATTCCAGTTAAGGGTTCTTTGTCACTGAGTGGATCTCTTGGCCAATTTGAAAGCCATTGATTACCCTCCTAGGTTTTGGTGCCACTATTGCACAAATGATCACTTTTTGACTCATAAAGCAGAGTGTTCAACATTCTTGTAGTACCCGTCTGAATTTTATATCAGAGGTCTCTGCTTACTCCAAATATCACTGACCAGTTTCCTCTGGCAGCTCATGTAGTGCCTATCAACACTGCACATGGTACCATATGGGAGCTGGTTGCCATTCTGGATCTCACAGGTTTTCTTGGTGTTGTGCGATGACTTTCTGTGGTTTCTTCAGCAATAGGATCCTACTTCTTGCATCTATCTTTGTATAAGAAAAAAGACTACAAAATATTCTCAAGGATGCAATTTCTTGTATGGCATTATTTTTATATATTTATTGTAGTAAAATAAAGAACCATGTATTTAATTATTTTAATGTGATAAAATTCATGAAAATATGTATACTAAACATTTAAATTTGTGATATTAGATGGCACAGTTGGTCATGCCCTACTACCAGAAGGAACTGATATTCCTAGTCTCTGGCTAATGGGTTTCAATATCTTTTTTCTTGATAGATGGACAGATAAAAAATAATCTAACATATAATAAATTTAAACATATTCATTTTCTTGTTTTAGTTTAAATTTTTTAAATAGCCAAATATAAAGATTTTTTTACAAGTCAAACACTATATATAAAAGTTGTGTTGGGAACAGAAGACTGAGAATAAAACTTCTATCAAAGCTAAAAAGACACGGACCTTGGAATAGAAGAGAGCCAGTTTTTAGATTATTCAGACACCTCAAGTTTCCTACTAGGGCTAGAGCAGGAAGTTCCTTGTCTTCCAACGAGAACAAGAAACATCTGAGAAGTGACTGAAATGTTTTAGTGTGCCTTATACATAGGCTGCCCCCTTTCAAAAAAGACTCAGTACCTGTTAGACATGCCAAGGGCATCTCTTTAGATGTCCCAGCTTTAGAAACAGATTTACAAACTGGTGTTCCAACCCTAAAGTTGGATTGTAGGTTTTTAACCTTCACATGTTTGGCCTTTGAGCAGAACTTGAGAAAGGCAGAAAGCAAAGACATAAAGAATGAAGAAGAAAAGCAAAATAAATCAAAAGCAGCTTTCTTGGTAACACCGACATTTCTAAGGCCATGTGCAAAGGGACTGGGTCTCTAATGATATCAATTTGCCCTGGCCCTCTGGGATGTGGGAGATAGATTGTACTCACAAGATCTGCTCAAGTCCATATGTAAAAGGTCATTAACTGGGTACAGAACATTACAAATTATTGGCCTAGGGTACCTCCTTACTCTCAGTACTTTGAACATTTTGAAATAAATTAGAACCAGTAATGGTTTCATGTTGACAGGCTAACTCCACTCATTTTTCCCCTTTGGGAATCAAGGAAATTAGTACTTAAAAAAATCACACACACACACACACACACACACACACACACACACACACACACACACAAAATCAATGTGCTTGAATGTGGATTTAAATCCAACTCCCTCCCCACCCCCAACCCCCAACTCTCATACACAGAGACATCTGGCTGCCTTTCCCGCTCATCTCTCTTTCCAGTTGGGATAGGGGATAGGTGAAGTCTCCGCTGGAGTGAGGATTTCCCAAACAGTTTTTTCCTTGGCTGATCCCCACACTTCTCTCTCCAGGCACTGCGAGAGTCTTCACAGCAGTGGCTTCTATCTACTGAAGCAGAAACGGTAAGATACTTAACAAAGGCGTACATTTCCATATTGGTGCAGGGATATTTTGGCAGTCCTTCAGAGAGATGTCACTTCTCCCAGGGCCTTGTTTAGGATACATTAGCCACCTGAAGGCATTGTAGCAGGCTGACAACCAGGCTCCTTCCTGCCTCGCTTCCCCTGTCAGCGGGCCTCATGCTGGTGTGGCTGAGACTTGCAGTCCTCAGAGAGAAACTCTGCCAACTAAGCTGAACAAAACACAATCCTATACAGAAACCAACTCGAGCTGCAGTCTGACTGTATCTTCAGTGTTTGGCAGAATGCAGGTAGTCCTTGAACTCTACCAAAGCCTGGCTCAGAGGCTGTCAGATTTGAGGCAAGTCTGTCTTGATTTCAGTATCTTCATTTCTTACCTGTTGCATGGAGGTGGTAAGACGGATCTTTCTGAATTAATTGTAGCTAACCACTTAAGTTGATTTTCAGGTTTATTTTTAGTGGCTCATCTTTATTATTATTATTTTTTTAATTTTCTACTTTGAAATAATGAAAACTTTGGCAGTGTTGTTAAAGGGATCAGTAGTTACTTTCCTCATCACTGTGACCAAATGTCTGACAAGAAGCAGCTGAAGGGAGGGGAGATGTATTGTGGCTTCCACTTTGAGGAGATGCAGTCCATCATGGTGGGAAAGGCATGGCAGAGTTAATGGTGCTGAGAGCTTGCTGCCGGGATTCCTCACATCACGAGGAATCAGAGAGGGAAGACAAGGGGAGTGGGGCCAGGCTACAAAACCTAAAGGCATATCCCACAATAACCTATTTCAAATATGAACTTTCTTCATTCATCAGACAGGACATGCATGCAAGGGTATACCCCTCCATTGCTCTAGGTGTGATGTGCTCATCTTTCTCTCTTACATGAGCCTAATGTGATCATTGATTCTTATTTTGCACAAGACTTCCTTGGTTTCAGCACTGAAACTTCTACATCTTTTGAATTCCCTTAGTCTCACAAGGATATCTGGTCATCCCACACTAAGCTCGTGGTTCACTGTTCCAAGCTAATGCAAGGTGACTTCTATACCAGGAGTTTTTTAATGGACAACATCATGTCAGTACATTTTAACTAAAATCAAACATTTTATGTGTATCAAACTTTGTACCTATGAGGGGGTACAAAGTAGAACACAGAGCCACAGTTCTCAAAGGCACCGTTTCTTGGTAAAAGAATGCATAGCCTGGGTGGAAGTGTAGCTCCTTTCCTATAAGCTTTAGAACCTAAGTTTCCCTTTGGAGACTGGAGTTCTGTGTCTCGAGAATATTCAGACGACAAGCCAACTTAGGATAAAACGCCATCAGAAGCATTGTGGAATTTGAATTTAGCAAACCCTCTATCAGGAATAACATAGGCTTTGCTCAGAGTGACCAATACTTAACTTGGAGACTCACAGAAAAAAAAAAAAAAAGCAGTTACATATGAAGTGCGACATGAAGGTTACCTAGTAAGTCTTTTGTGTTTTAATGATCGTGTGTGTGTGTGTGTGTGTGTGTGTGTGTGTGTGTGTGTGTGTGTTTTGCAGGAAATATTTCCTTTGGCTCAACATGAACACGTCTTCCCCAATAGGGAACAGACTACAGACCAAAGGATGTTTACACCAAAACCAGTTTTGATGAACCAATGAGTGTGTTGGGGTTACTTACAAAGCAGAGTACTTACAGGAGTAATTAATGACTCAAATGCAGCCACAACTCGAGAAGTCTCATCCCATCCTGGATGATGACCTCCCCATAGCTGCTTCACCTCCAAGGCAACTGCATCCCCAGAAAGCCCACCTCTTCACAGGTGGGACCCAAGAGGCTGCATCTCTGGAGCACAGTACACCTCTTTCAGGCAGCTCAAGAGGATCGCTCAATTGGAACACCACATCACTGGCAGGTAGCTCCCTCAAGCACACTACACTGGTTGCAGGCAGCTCCACAGGAGAGTATCTCTTCTAACCAGTTTCCCCTTTACATAGCCTTAGGGTGGGGTCTTGCAGCTCTTTTTCAGATTTGCTGACTTCCTCAGTCTCTGCAACTTCCTTGCTGTACCCCACCCCCACCCACCCATGAAGAAATGTTTCAGTTTCTAGCTAACATAACCTTGGGGACTGGTTGTGTGACCTCCATGACTCAGTTTCACAGTCTTGACTTCTTGAATCCCCAGAGTCTCCTTCCCCACATCAATTTGGAGGAATCTACATCACAACAGCATGCACGCAGTCATGAACCTGCTGTGGCATGTGTGGGGAGCTCAGAGAACAACATGGGGGTTCACGAGCCCAGTTGGTCCATGGGCTTCCAGTAGATTCTCCCGTCTCTGGTTTCCTTCCTGCCCGAGGCATATTGGGATTACACATGCCTACTGTGTATGGGTTTTGAGCTATGAGGATCTGAACTCAGAAACTCATGCTAGTACAGTGGCACTTCACACTGAGCCATTTTTCCAGCCCTCTAGTGACTCTTTCCTTCTCTAGCAGCCAATGTCAGTAAGCTTTATTGTATATGAATTTATTTCCAATCTTTGGTTATACCCTGAGCTGTTTTCCTCCTTATCTTTCTTTTCTGTTGACTTGCCTGAATGAAATTTCCTATATGTATAGAAAAGAAATTCCATAATCTTGGAGTCAAAGGTCCTAACTCAATTATGTCCTTAGTCTATCCCTTGGAATGAGACCTTGACTTTGAACCATTCATGACATTTATCTTCTATCATAAGAACCATATATTTAATGTCATTTGCCTGTGAATATTACCAAAAGTATAAGAATCAGAGGCTGTGAGAACTCAACATGCATTCACAGAAACCAAGTTGCTCTTGAGATTTTTTTAGTGTCTTTCTACTCACTTCATTCATAACTTCTTTTCTGAACATTTATTGCTTCTTTTTTTTTCTCTTGGGTAACCAACGCTTAGATATGGACACATTAGGCTAATGATTCCTGAAATGTTGAAGACAAAGAGGCTTTTGCTATTATACATGATGTGAATATTAAGTTCCGGCATGTCTGCTGAGGAAGTAACTGGAGAAGATATGCCATCCTCTTCCTCTGAGAAATTGAGAAGATTAATTCTGGGAGCATACTGCTATGCTTGAATCCTAGTGCTGAAGCTTTGTAGCTACATGTATTGCCTATCACTTCATCTCTGTGCCTCAAGAAGGTGGCAAGGACTGTGCCTAATTCACTCTGTACATATTGTATAAGTGCATCAACATGTATAAAGGAGCGGCAAATAGGGAGAGCTCAGGATGCTAACAGACTTCCTTAGCCATTCCCAGAGCACAGTCTCTGACTTCCCCCTGCCTATATTCTCACAGAGTTCTTCAGCTAACCCTTCTAGACCTAACCTCTCAGCTGTCACATGGAGCTGGAAGCACTCACTCAATTGTGAGGGGAAATCTCTAAGGTATAGGATGTTTTGTTGATTATGTATTAAACTATCATGCTCTGGATTTTTAACATTCTTTATCTTTTAAAGCTCTTAATTTAAGAATCTGAAATCTGTATACTTGGCTTTAAAATATATTTTTATTCTTACACAGATTTTTCCGTACTCAGTGGTGATTACTTGACAATAGTACAATGCTAAACCTTTTGTAGTCAGGTATATGTGTGCACAACTCCTCCTATAAATTTGTATCGCTATTGCATTAATCATGAAGGAACCCAGCTTAGTGTAAATAGATTATTACAGATAAGGGGTTCAATTGACAGTGATATTTTGTTTGGGACTACTTTAGAAATTAAGGAATAAACATGGCTATCTAATCTCCCCTTGTATATCCTTGTATATTTATTTATTTATCAGTCTCAAAATCTTCATTGTGGTGGTTAAGCTCTAGTTATTAATTGATAGGATTTAGGCTCATCATGGAAACAAATCAACTGGAATATGTGAGAGGTATTTTCTAGATTAGGTTAATCAAGGTGGAAGGATCCACCTTAACTCTGTGCAGCACCACTTTATGGGGAGGGAACCTGCATTAAATAAAAAGGATAACTTGAGGTGAGCAGCAGCTTCATCGCTCAGTGCTTCATGACTACAGATGCAATGTGACCAGCTGCTCCTGCACAGTGCCTTCCCCACCATAATGAACTGTAACCTCAAGCTGTAAGCTCTCTTTTAAACTGATTTTTGTCAAGTATTTTGACCCAGCAACAAGAAAGGTAGCTAGTACATAGGTCTTCATTCAGAAATGTTATCACTCACCAAAAATGTGCCATTTCTTTTGCCTGAGATTATTTACAATGCATCCTAAAACCCTCATTAGAGTTATCCTTAGCACTCATCTTCTCTACTTATTCTTTATTTAGAGTATATGACTTGGAAATGTTTGCTATCGTCCTTTTCCAACATTTGTGAATAATGTGGACACAGGGGATACATGGATAGAGCAAATTCCAGTCAAACATTGCATTATATCTGATTATATCTGAGCACAAATGGAAGCATTTCAGGTGCTGGAGGTAGGTCCTTCATGCCAGGCCTCTGAATCAGGGACACATCAAACCATGGTGATAACTATTCATATGTATGAATGCGACTCAGTAATAGAACAATCAGGTGTTTGAGTAAGACTTATTCTTTGTTAAAGAAGGGAGTAGTGATGCAGCATGGAATTTTATTTGAGTTGGTAGACTAAGTGATACAGACAGCTCAACCCAGTGTGTGAGCTTGGAGGGGTGCCCTTCTAAACTGTTGAAGGCCTGAATATAATGAAAAGTTATATCGAAAAGTATTCTTCTGACTGTCTACAAGCCAAAGTTTTCTTCTATCTTTTAACTCAAAATTAATAGAATTTATGTCGATGGCTTTAGTGGGTCTCCAGGTAGCCAAGTGCAAGTTTTAATATTCTCAGTCTCAATAATTTTGCTAATAATATCAATTCTTTTTAATAAAGATATATATGGGAAATACAGAGATAAATGATAAAGAATATATGATGGCAGAGAGTAAGCAGTGAGCATAATCATATACATGTGGGTAGATGTGCAGAATCATTTTAATTGATCGGTAGAGGATGGAAACATTAATAGAAACAAGGTGCATAACAGACCACGTGCTTTGATTTTACAAACACCTTTCTACTCATTGCCTCGTTTGATGAACAAAACTTCACTATTTCAGAAGGTGAGGAAGGATGTAGTATCAAAATAGTGGCCCAGGTTTTAGCAATTTTTTTCATTGTTAAAATGATGTTATAAACCTACCAATGAACCAGAGGCCAATACCTGACATCCAGGCAAGAGATGAGCCACCCCAGACATACCATGAGGATCCATATGGAACCCCACAGAGAATGATGGGATGAACAAGTGACCCATAGCCACAACCAATCAGTCAACACAGGCTAAGCCAGTGAGACAGACACCAATGATTTTCAACACAACCTAAAGCAGAAGTACGGAAACCCCTAAGTCCTCAACAATAAAACAGCCTTAATACTCACCCACCATGACTCAGGGAACTGAGTGGAAGAGAGGGCAGAAAGATTGTGAGAGCCTTGGTGGGGAGAATATCCAGAGACATCGCCCCCCTCAGTAACAACAGACTAGGGTCAGCAGAACTGGGCTGACTCCTAGACTATCCATGGTCTCCAGCCCCAAGGATTGATCCAGACTGCCGACGGAGGAGGATATCCAGCTGATTGGGGTTGGGGAAGAGGGGCATTGGGGAACTGGGGATAACAACTCATTGTTTGCCCATTAAATAATGTAACTCATTATAGACAATAAAAATAATAAAATTAAAAATGATTAGAGTATCAGAATCATACACACACATATATCTATATCTATATCTATATCTATATCTATATCTATATCTATATCTATATCTATATCTATATCTATATCTATATCTATCTATATCTATATCTATATCTATATCTATATCTATATCTATATCTATATCTATATCATCTATATCATCTATATATGTCTTTATTTTAGCTCTGAGACTATTTCTTGAATCCAGGAAGCATGGGAAGAATTCCAATGTTCAATATCAGATTTAAACAAATTAATCCAATCTATTGAAGGGGTTTTGCCTCATTATTATTACCACTCTGTACCTCACTGAGGTCACAGATACCAGGCACAGGATCACATAGATCATTACTTTCACTGTGTTTAAGTGGACAAATAGCCATTCCAGGTGTGGCTATCAGCCCACATGGCAGTGCGACCCTTGCCGGAAAATACAGATCTTACATTTTCTTAGCTACAAAATTTGTTTTTTTTTTTTTCCTGATTTTCTCCTTCACCTTCTGAGTGGCTTCAGAAGCACATCTGTTTTCTATGTGCTGCAAGAAGAAGGCATGAATGTGTTACTGTATTCTACATACTCTAATTCATTATATTTCATACAAGCTGTGTATTTTGTTTACATAAAACCTGTTCAGAAATCTCTAGAGCTCCAGAGGCACAGATAGATCTAGGGAGGAGATTCCACCGACAAGGAGATGTCAGGGGACCCCTTCAGATCCTCAAGCAGTCAGGCTCGGGGGCCCAATAGACTCTTTTCAAGGCTGACAAGTGATCACTTAATCCCCTAATAAACTTTATTTATAGATGAGCACTTGGAATTGCAATCCACCTGTGCACATCTGTTTGAAAGAGCCAGTGGGATCTGGACGGCAGCCTTGCTCTTTAATCAGGGAGAAAAGCAAAGGAAGATTTGGACTCAGGCCCTTCACAGTGCATTCCCTGGATACATCAGCTCCACCTGCATGGCTAGATCAGATTTCTATCAAGAAGACAATCTCTCTGGTTTTGTCATGGGCAGCAGAAAAGCCTTTCTTTCTCAATGCCCAATTTGTAACCTAACGAGGTCCATGGGATGATTGTGTCTAGTGATGAGCTTCCCTTTAGCATTTTTGTTTTCATCCTTTAAAAGCATAAAATATATCCATTTGGTGGTCATTTCCAAATTCTCATTACGCAGTGTTAGTTCAGTTCATGGAAGAAATAACTTTTCGCTATGTTCTTTTAAATTTGTCTCTGAAAAAATAATTTTCTGCGAAGAAAAACAAGAGCCTAATAGAAAATTGGGTGGAAGATTTAGACTATTCACCGAGAAGGCAATTTAGATGAACTGAAAATGCATAAAATTTCTAAATCATTTTAAATTTGAATTAGAGAAATAAAATAAAATACAGTGAAATACAATTTTCAATTCACAATTATGATGTTGGGAAGTTATTAATAAGTTTAAAATATTGACTGGAGCAAAAATGGGGTGCAAAGAACTTTTACCAACTGATTTATTTAAAACAATGAAAAGTGCTTTGTCAATATCTAGTAAAGCTAAAAGTGCTTGCATTTATCACCTGGCAATTTTTCTTTCTCAGCATATATCTTAGAGAAACTCTTGTATATAATTACTAGGGCATGTGACAAAGGATTTTTAGAAAAAATTACTTATAAAACCATGAAGTTGAAAATAATGTACGTTCACCAGCAAAAGAATAGCAAAGAAATGTCTTCTCTGTAAAATAGAGTATTTTAGACTAAGGAAATAAACGTGAGCCATGATGCATGTATCTCAGAAAAAATACTAGAAAGCAAAATACAATTTAAAAAAGGATGTACCAACACAAAAGTAGCCTATATATAATATGTATATGCATGTATACGTATGAACACATATTCATATATCTATGTATGTATACTCTAGAACACATGTGCATGTTCTGATTGTATGCGAAACAAACCTATGTATACACATGCATATATACATATATATACATAAATGCATATGCATACATAATATATATACATATATATATATATATATATAATATTACATATCACTTCCCTATAAGATATAGAGGAGACATTGAGTATATGTGTTAAAATATATGGTTGTGCCTAATTTCTGAAATCTATTTCATTGCATTTAAGGAAAGTCGTTGCTCTCAAAAGAGGAAACAGAGAGATAAATAGATTATTTAAAAGCTTAGCAGTTTCTATACTATAGGCATGGACAATGAGAACAAATGGAAGTTGCAGCATATTTTGGCCATAATTGTGAACACGTTGAGTGATAGTGGAGCTCTTCATATTCTGACAAGAACATGAAGTTACAGCGGAAGCATTTCAGATATCATGATAGAGGAAAATGAATAATTACTGGAGAGATATCAAAATGAAATACCAATAGCTCCATCTTTGCTATGTTAGTGATTATTTTGTGTGAAATGTGTTAATCTTGCATATGTGCACCCAGGATGGAACAATTTACAATGATAGATCAAAAGTAAGTTAGAAACTTTCCAACAAAAGATTGTATATCTTGGTGCTGGAAGATAACTCAGCTAGTATATCACTAAGCATAAGAATTTGAGTTTGATCCCAAGTACTGATATTAAGAAATCAAAGCCTGTCATCATAGCCACACTTGTAATCCGAGTGCTGGGGAGGAGACAGGTGGTTGTATTAGGTTTGGTTTCTATCCAGTGCAGCCTGCATTGCAAGTTCTAGGCCAGTGAGAGACCCTGTGTCAAAAAGAGCTGGATAGCCTTCAGAGGAAAAATCAAGAGCTTAAGTTGCCCTCGACTCCACTTGCATGCATGCATGTGCACCTGCAGATATAAAACATGCTCACATGCATGCACACACGCATACATGAACACAAAGAGAACTAAATCCTGACATGCACAAAATGGAGACAATCATTTTTGCTTTAGAAGAAATTATTTGTGAGGGGCACATGCTTTGGAGTTTTAAGGGCAGTTCTCATCACACTAAGTATTGTTAGTCACCGGGCGATCCTGACATAGAATTACTGGTATTAAGTAATTTCCACTTCATAGGCATCCTTCTATTAAGAAGAGACAGATACCTTGTCAGCATTCTGATTTATAGCTCAGGAGATAAAATGTTATAGGATAGATAACAGTGATATAGCTTTTATCTGAACATGTACATATGTGTCTTCTTTAAGAAAAATGTACTAATGTAGATGTAATAAATTATAAGACTTTATGGTTTCAAGTATCAGAACCTGTTCTTTGGCCTGCTGTTAGGTTTAAGTCATTCTACTTGATTGAGAATGTACTAAATATGATAAATTAAAATCACATGGTGGGAACATTACCAGCATTGCTTAGTCACTAAGCTGCCCCATACTCAACAGTGGAAAACACTGTCACACAAAGAGAATGCAACAGTCCATGACATTCCTTAGTTTTCTCCATGATAGAGAGACAATGCAGTAAATATGTTTTCTGGGGAATGTGACAAAACGGTTTGTAGATGAATTTTTTGAGAGGTATAATAGGCAGAAAATAATATTTGAATAAATGTAAATTATAAAAGAGATAACTGAACAAGAGGAAAGATTCATGGACTCTTGAACATGAATACTTAGTAGTCATATTGGTGAAAGGAAGGTCGAAGGAGGTCCAGGGGAAAGGGAGAAAGCTACAAAATCAATAACCCAGGCAAAATGTACCCATATGTGTAATAGTGGCACATAAGTTAAGGGGGTAATCAACTACTCTCCGGATGTAAGACCCACACAGTGAGAGGGAATTCATGTCTGGTACTGAGAACAAAGTAGGAAAAAAAAAACACCTATGGCTAGGAATGTTATGGGCCTAAGAAGAAGCTACTACTCTTCTTTGGTTAAATTGTGACACTATGTCCATTAAAAAGCCTACTAAATATACAGGTTTATGCCATTGATTAGCACTGTTATCACTATTGGTTAGAGAAGCTTCTTTTTACAGATGTTGGCAAACAGTGAGAAGACCTAAGGCTCATCAAGAAGAAGTGTCATCACCTAGACAAGTTATCTCTGTCTCACCCTCTAGAGTTCAGAGGAAGGTGCAACATGAATGTGAACGATGCTTCCTCTGCTTGTGAGATGGCAGAAGAGACTCCAAAATCATCAGAACTGAAAATAAGAGGCTGTTGAGAGCTTAACACTAAGCAAGATGTTTATTATGCTCTCCAAAACTCAAGAAACATTGTCAATGCGGGGCCATTAAGAATGTAAAAAGAGAGCTGGAGTGATGGTTCAGTGGTTAAGGTGCTTGCCTGCAAAGCCTAACAACCTGGGTTGGATTCTACAGTAACCACATAAAGTCATGTGCACAGTGGCACATGTATCTGGTGTTCCATATGAAATGAGAGGTCCTGGTCTACCCATTCCCCCCTCTCTCTTTCTGTCTTTCTCCACTCTTAGCTCTCTCTGCATGCAAATAAATAATTTGGAAAAGACACAGGGCTGGAAGGAGTACTTTGTGGCATCTCCTCTTTCCTGATACAAAGCTACAGATTCCTAAAGGATCACACCATGGTTCCATGTACTCCAACAAGACCAACACTGTTCTGAGCCCATCAATATTTTGACATGGAGGGTGGGGGAGGCTGAGGAAAAAAGGAATGAGAAAACAATAGAAAGGAAGGACTGCATAGAAAGTGGAGGGTCTTAGGTGGACTTCTTGTGGGGAAGAGATGATAAAAAAGTCTAATTAGAGAGTATTGTGATCAAATCACAGTGTGTTCATTTACTAAAGTTCTCCAAAAGATGAGAGAGAGAGAGAGAGAGAGAGAGAGAGAGAGAATATTTAGAAGTTCTCCACATTTGCCTACCAGCTGGGAGACCCCCCAGGCAATTCTGGTTTTATTCTCACTTACAGGATTAAGAAAAGTGACAGGATACATTCAAATACTCATAGCCACTTGATCAATGAGTGAATGAGATTATAGTTCAGGGCAGCTATAGATCATTGAGTCTTTGGGAGAAATTCACAGGTATAGGGCTTCAGTTGGTTGCTATAAATGAAACACTGAATTTGCTCGTTGGGGCTTGAGGAAAACGTATCAAAAATTGGAACATGTCCATTTGTTTTCTATGAAAGGCAGGCAGCAATAAAGAGATCTTTCTTTTTACATAGAAAAAGATCCCAAGACCTGTTTCCTTAGGAGGAGACAATTCCTCTACTGGAGGCTATATCCAACTCAGAGTGACAGTGTGAACACTCTTTCATCTGTGATTTGTTAGTGGACATGAGGATCAAAAGGTACATATCTCTTGCTTTCCAAGTAGATATTTTCTAGACCTCCGGATCCTGCTTTGCTCCAACGAAAATTATAAGATGTAAGAACCTGGGTCCTTGAGAGGCTTACCTTAGAATAGTTGTTGGTCTGAAATTTTAGTGGCCAATATTCTATGCTGAATAGTTGCTTGAGAGCTATTGTGTTTTTCTTCTAAAAAGCATATACTTTAGAAAATTATGTTGTAAGTCATATGCAGTCTTGTTTTGATTAGTAATGAGTAGTATATCCACACAAAGTACATTGCCACTGTACTATTAGCCTTTAAGAGAATAGTTGTATTTTTTTTCTTTCCTGTGCTCTCACCCTCCTTAATTGGATAATTATGAAAGGCTGGCCAAGCTCAAGTATATGCGATAAGTTATCAATGAGCTGGTCCTGGGAAGAGTCATTTCCTCTATTCTTAGTAGACCTTCTTCCTACAAGATGCATTGGAACAGAGCTGGTGGGGAATCTCTGTTGTGTTCTTACCCTGTGTCCCTCCCACAGGATTGAAGAAGAAATTTCCTCTTGCTGAAGAGTGTAGATGAAACCTCTCCAGACGGTTTTCATGTTGTCTCTACTCTCTTTTTTTTTTCTCCCATTTATCTGAGCTTCCTTTCTCTTCTTCCCATCTACTATGTTTGCCGGCCATGAAATCAACTTAATCACTCTTTTTCCCTCTCTTTTCTTTATTTTGAGAAAGTTTTCTGTCTCAAGTTTTGAATATTACGTCTATCCTCCTTGGCGTTAAATATCTGAATAGCATCCTGTACCATGTATCTTGTCCCTGGAATGGGTTCTTGTAATCAGAAATTTTAGGATTAGACCCAGGGCCCTAGTGGCCCTAATAAGGTAGGCTCTTTGCCACCCATTATCAATAGGACAATTAAACATACATTTGATACCAAAGGCAGAAGGACATGCATTCAATGTGGCCACACTAGAGATATAGAAATGTGATCAACTTCCCTTTCAAAGTACATCTTCATAATTCTAAAATGGTTTAAATTTAAAGGGAAGGGAAGAGACATGTATATCTTACACATTTCAGCAGTCCTGGTCAAAGTGTGGTCTTGCTCACTCACAAGGATACATTAGTGTCTCCACTCCAGTCTCTCCTGCAAGGTAGCCTGCAAGCTGTCAGACCGGTATGAAATCTCTTTTCAGACAATTTATTCTTTTGGCTGGCACCAGGTTTTACCCTTTTCCTTCTCCTATCATGAGATACCAGGGGAAATTCTCATTTCTTTGATACTATTATTTCAACAGCCTGATAGCCAAAGAGAGGGGCATACCATGTCACTCCTTCGAATGTCTTTCCTTCCCCAGGTTAGTTACAGTTCTTTCTAGTAACTGAGCATTTTCTCCAAGACTTTCTTTGCCAAGGAGGAAAGTAGACTTCCAGGTCTTGAGGGAATACAGTGTGTCCTGGAGTTGTCCTTGGGCCCACCTGGAAGGGTGCTTTCCAAGCAGACAGCATGCCCTTGATTGGAATCTTGGCTTACAGAGGATAACTGAGTGCGAATCTTTGCCTGCGTTTCCTTCACATCCCCTCCTTGTGCTGAAGACAGCCTGCTCCTTCCTCCAGTCCCTAAAGACTGTGCAGCTTTTTAAAATTGAGCAGTCTCCATGTTGCTGTGCCCACCTCTGCCCACTTTCTACCAGAATTCAGCTCACCTTTAATTTTTTTTTATTTATTATATTGAGAGAGACAGATACAGTGGGTATAGGCATGCCAGGGTCTTCTGCCACTGAAAACTAACTCCAGACACAAGCATCACTATGTGCATCTGGCTTGAAGCTGTTACTGAAGAATTGAACCCAGACCTTTAGATTTTGCCAGAAAGCCCTTTTGATCACTCAGCCTTCTCTCCAGACACTCAGCCCACCTTTCAAGTTTTCTCTGAGGTTTTAGTTTTTAATTTCACTAATAACGAATGACAGCCAATAGAGTTTTCCTGCAATTTTATTTTTCTTCAGTAGTTGGCTACCAATACTTAGTCATCTAGCTAGCTCTTTCTACTAGCTGCTCTACATGGTATTGCCGTTCTGTGATTTCAGCCAGTCCTGATTCATGTATCCTCCAAACACTTCTCTTAATATGGCTTTCACACTACATACCTTTCACCAACAAACACAGGGGCACAATGGTCTCTATTGGGCTCTCTTTTATATGTTTGCTTGGAATCATAATCCTTGGAAAGTAGGACTGGTAACTTAATTTTCTTTTATCCTGACTGAATATAGAGGGGATAAAAATCTAATATATCGGACACCAAATATAAGATATTCAGTGCATTGATTGCCTCAGCTGCAAGACATTTTCAAGCGTCCACTTCTGTCCAGTGTCTAACACAGTGCCTGGACCAGAGGGAGAACTCCGCGCACAGACATCAGTTAGGCAATAGTTATCCATAGGCATTCATGTAGAAGTGAATGGCTCAAGCTCAACAGTTCTATCTAGGGAAATATTTTAATCTTCTTAAACTGCAATATTTGAATTACCATGTGTCATCCTTTAATCTCCTTTCTCTTTGCTCCCTTTGCTAAGGCAGTTCTTACAGAAGAGAAGATTGTCTGCGGATGATGTTCTCACAGTGGTTTCTATTAATAGAACATGAAGAAGGAAATGAAAGCAAAGCAAAGATCCTACAAATGATTTTTTTGGAAGGTTGGGGAACTACTTTAAAGCTAAAAACAATCTTGCAAATTAATTCACAGGTGAAGAAAGAAGCGAAGACATTGCCTCAGAGTTCAGAACTAGCCAGGGAGCAGGAGGGAGGCAGTGGCAGAGGCCACACTTTAAGAATACTAGAAAAGATTTTCTAGCAAATTAGGCTCCAGATGAAACTGCTCCTGATGTTACAGGCCATCGTTACGCAGAGCTACAGAATGCTGGTGTGCATTAATAATAAAGACCAGGGCCGCCTTCTAGGGAAAAGATAGAGTCTTCCTCTAATTAACTTAAATTTTTATCAAGTTGATTGAAAAGCTCTTATTCTTTACACATTTTTAACTTTCAAGTATCTTATGCATGGGCTCAGAACAGACTTATCCTTATCAGCTTTTAAAATGGTGTGCAAGGTTTATGTACCAGAGAAACAAGGCCAAAATAAGGAAGGGGATGGAAAGGAAAAAGGAAAGAAAAACTATAGTTCAATTCATGAAATTGAAGAAGAGCAGTTATGTTCCGACAACTTGCTTTCTTTAACTGATACATACACATTATGTACATGTATATATTGTCACTGAGGAAAACTGCCGGATATCCCTTGAAGCCTGTTTCTGGCAGCTCTTTTGTTATGTGTATATGTAAACATATGTTGATTTATTTACTAACTGGAGCTACATACAAATGGAATGCATCTTTCATCACTCCTATAAAGTCTACAGCAGGTCACTTACCAGGGGACATTTGTGGATTTTTCTCTGTGAGACTAGAGATAGACATTTTAGCTGCTGACCTTCAAGATGTAATTAAAATCATGGAGGAAAGTAAAATTATCTAGAAAAAATGTAAATATAAAAAGCATTAGATGTATCAGCATTTTTCTGTATTGTCTAATAAATCTAGGCTTAGCTCTACTATGCACAATTTAGTTCATGCAATTTCTTTATAGTAGTCTGATCACTTTATTTTTCAACTATAGATTACAGATAAAAATCAGATTTACTTTAGGAATATTGCTGGTTCAATGCAGATTCAGATAGGTCATAGTTGTAGACCTGTTGAGTAGTGAAATCTGATAAATGATGGCGATGGTTTCAAAACACTTGCATTTAATGAGTCCCAATTGGGGAAGCTCTTATGATTCTGGATTCAGGTCCCCCAGGAAAGGGGTAGGAACAAAGAATTATGATATAATTTTTATTATGTAATAAGAAGCTGTAAGGTATACTTCATGCCTTCCTCACTTTATACAGGTTCTCTGAATCTATTTGTCTGGGGAATTTGAAGAAGGACCATCCATGTCCCTTTATTGTGGTGACTCTGTCATACTTCTCTATATCAAAAGGACTTTTTTTCACCTATACACTTAAAGTGGTTTATGAGGAGGATGCACGTCTATTAAATTTGTAGGAAAGCTTTGATTAATTAGTCAGGGCCAAAGATCTCTGTGGGTCAAATGCTTTTCATTACTACTATGGCTCTCCTGTCCCCTATGGTCACCACATACATCTTGTCTCTAATGATTAAGTGCTTCCATTGACCTCCACAACCTCAAGTTTCCATCAGCTGCATTGAACTCGGGAAATCTAGTTTAATGGTAGCATTACCCATATGATTTGGGCTTATATCCCCACCATAGGGCTCACATGGGTGTTGTCACTTGCTTCACAGATGTATTTCTCAAATCATAGAAAAAGAAACGCTCCCTTGTATCTTGGGGAGACATAGTTAAGGATGGGTAAGCAGAGCTCACTTTATAATCCTACTAGTATTTCAGTTTCACTTAGTGCCACGTGCGTTTCCATATTTCAACTAAATAAATGGAAAACTATCAACTCTCTCTTAGCCAGTGTGTTAAATATAAGCAGATCTATAATTTTGAGTTAATCTGACATTAATTTTATTGTGTTCTTATTGAGCTGCCTTAGAATTCATTTTCCTTACAAGTACCTCAGGCTCCACTCACAGAAAATTGAAAAGCATCTAATTCTGTTGCTCCCCTGTCAAAATGGTTCTAGTTCTAAAACAATGAGAAACAGTTGAATTGAGACGAGTGATTCAGCTGTCCATTTCATGATGCCACCCTCAATGTTTTAAAGAAGGAGAAAAGTATCTCCTCAGGTGGGAGAGGAAAGCACGTCTCCATTGGAAATTGGAAATTGGTAAACAGGGCATACTGGAGGGCCTGCATTTTAGTGGTTCATATTTGACCTCAACCTAATTTGCAGAGTCTCACTTCTTTTTTTGAATGGGTTGAGGTGACTAGAAGACTTTGGATGGCTCTAAAGTCTAATTGGAAACTAAATCAACTACCTACTATAGACTTTCAGGTTCATAAATCTGGACTCTGTGGCTTTTCTCATACCTGTTAGAAATCCTCAGCTGAAGTTCTGTCATGCTCGTGTTCAATGAAGGAGGCAATGACAGCAGCTACCTGATAATTCTGACTTTTTATCTTATTAGATTTAGATGTAAATGTACAGTAATTTAGAAAATTTGCTATTCCATAACAGGAGCTGTATTTTATCACTGGGAATGGTTTTAATTAGTTCATTTAAATTTAATTAAATGAAGAGGGCCAATTTCAGAGAGACTAGAATCAATGTGGAAAATCTTTGTTGCTTCCTCTTTTCATCTGCAAATCTATATCAGTTGGTGTCTTACCAGAGGACATCATGAGGAAAACTGTGAGTCATAAGGTAGAGTGAGATTTATCACTAGGATTCATATTTATATAACTATGAGAAAAACTGTAGGAGTTATGAAAAAAGCTCTTCAATGAGATAAACATTTCACTAATGAAGAATCATGAAGAGAAGCTGGAGAAGGTTACTGAAGACTTTTCCTGCACCTCTAATGGTGGTCCTGAAGTCATGAGCCTTTAGTGAGGAGATAATGGGTAAATCACAGAAAAAAAAACTAGATGTAAAGCAAAGACAATCTAAAAGCACAGAAAATGATAATTCTACAAAATCTAATCTCCATTGTGCTCCATTTTAGAATAGTGTATAGAGTGATAATTGTAATGCTGTATGGTGTGACTGTATAGCCTCTTTTTAGAGATAAGAATATTGAAATTCAGCAATCCCCCTAAGTAGCATAAGTCCCCCCTTAGTCTAAACACCTCCTATTGAACAGCTACTATATATCGGATATTTTTATGAATGTTGGGGAAAGATAAATAAAGCTCTTAAAACTGCTTTTACCCAAAATTCTTTGGACAATTTATTTCTTTCCTTATCAAAGTTAAATTCAATGTATTTATACCAGTCTAATTGAATCTGTATTGAGACCATAACATGTTTCTGTCTCACATATGATGCATTTCTCAGATACATCTAAATCATACTTTGGGATTTTGGTAAGCATTTTAAACCCACATTTAAGATCTATATATTTTCATTGTTTCTGAAAAAAATGTGTGTTTTGTTCTTTGAGTTGTTTAAGACACTGTTCCTTGCAATGGGACCAATTACTGGTCTGCCCTTGAGGAAGAGAGAAACATCAGCTCTACTTCCCCACTATTAACCCCTCTTAAAATCTAAGAGAAGAATGGGAAAAGCATTGAGGCATCAAAGGTTTAAGGCCGTGAATCCTATAATATTGCCCATCTTTATCCAGGCTCTCACTATAATCACACTGGCATGAGAACACGCTAATTGTATTATTAGACTTTCAATTATTTTCATCTATTTCAATGAACAGGACAAAGAATTAAAGGATATATATTGGAAATGTGTTCAAATGGAGCTGTTCTTTAAAGACAATCAATATTATAGAATGAGAATGCCAAAAGAAAATAAAGAGATATGATATATACTTACGATAATATTTGCCAAATAATTATTTAAATTTTTCTAAGGATGTGATGAACGCTTAAAGAACACCTTCTATCTACCTGTCTTTCAAGACTATATGGCAGGACTAACCACACTCTTCCCATTCTCATTGCCTGCATAGCTTCACTTGGACCCCTTAATAAGAAAACCATGCAGAATGTCGCCAGACAAGATTAAAGGTCTCCCCTGACATGAAATTAAGAAGAATTTTACAGTTTGCAAAAGGCTAATGAAGAAAGGAGTCTATAGTCATACTTTGATGAATTATATAGGTTCAATTTTCTGACATAGTCATGTAGGGCAGAGAACAGTGTTTCTGATGTATAGATGTAAATTCATCATCCAAACTCCATTACAGAGAACGGTAAAACATGTTGATTCAAGCATTGCTTCTAAGCGTCCTTAGATGATATGAGCAGGCCCTTTACATGAAACATGAATACTAATAGGTGAAGGCTCATCTGGGTAAAATAGCCACATTTTGGAAGATGTTAGACATCCACAGAATCTCTAGAGTAAAAGCTCAGTAACCACTATATTATTTTGTGCGGCAGTGAATACCAAAGGTTATAGGTCATAAATAGACAAATAAGGACGGAGCCCCTGAAATCCACTCTCTGAGAAACTATTAGTCAAACTTCCCTCTTGCTATGCTCCACTCACAAACAGATGGAAATTATATTTTATAGTTGTAGTATTAGAGAATATTTAGTGATCAGAATCACTAAGAAAGCTCTTTTCTTTTTATTATTCCATTTTTATTTTGTTATTAAGTCTAAAATGAGCATGTTGTCTTGGGTTTCCCAATCTTTTCCTTATATGTTAACTTCCACTTATAAACCAACTATCGTGGTACCTGTAAAGAGTAAGATCCCTTTCCCTTTTCTTATGTGCACAAGTTTGCTTTTTTATAGGACCAAGTACCTTAGTCCCCTTCCTATCTGTGATAATTAATTTCTACTGTCAATCTGATCTGATAAAGTATCAAGTAAGATACAAGTCTCTCCTGCAGGTCTGTAGGGGTATTTCCAGGAAGGATTAATTTCAGAAGAGGAACCATTGAATGAGCAGCCGTTCTCGTGGCAGCCTATATATAGAGAAGTTTACAAAAGATTGTGTCTTTAGCCATGCTCTCCTTGCTATCTGCGGGTATATACAACTATGCTGTTGCTGCATTCCTTCCTGGACATGGGGACCAAACTTCTTCAGCTTCCAATATGGCTAGAGACCAGCAGCTCTCCAGGAATCCTCTGGCCCTTCAATGCTACATTGGAACTACTAAATCATCCAGCCACATGGACTGAGAAGCTAATAGATTCTCAGATTCTCCAGCCTGCAGACAGCCATTGTTGGGTTGCTCAGCCTGTATCCTGTAAACTAAATTTGGTAATCCTCTTTACAATGTATTTTCATTTTGTTGGTTCTGTCCTTCTAGAGTACACTGGTTCATATAATATCCAATTTTTCTGTGATTCTCAGTGGGATTCTCATTTCTCAGTGGAAAGCAATAGTCTCTACAAGTTCATCAGATGTAATAGGTTTACAGAAGTCAGATGGCAAGCTGAAACTTAGTGTGCCTTCATTCAGTGCTTTGCTACTCAGCAGATTTTGAACACTAGGCTATGCAGTGAGCTGCATGTTCTTTTCTTAAAGTTCAATAGGATGGTGGCTTCTGAAACTCCTCTGACGTGACTTTGAGTCAAGGGGGAGACGATTCCATAGGATTACGGGGTAAGTGAAAATAAGAGTCCCTTTGCTTCCAAAAATACTCATGTGAGCACACAATGTCAGGGAAAATAAGCTCTCTTGTGACTACTCATTGTCATTCCACATAACCACAAACCTCAGGTTAATCATTTTCAGGCTGTAGAAATGGCTGAGAGACTATTATGTAAGCAAGAGGGCCTGAGAGGGCCCAAGTTTGATCCCTAGAGATAATATAAAAAGCTTGTGTGGCCATGTACATTGGTTACCCCCGTCCTGTGTGGGGTGGACACCACAGAATTGCAGAGGCTCAGTGGTCAGCAAATCTGACTTAAAATAAAAACAGTGGCTCTTTGCTAGTGAGAGATGCAATCTCAAGGAAATAAAGCAGACAAGTGACAGAGCTTGTCACTTGATGTTTTCCTCTGGCCTCTGCAAGGGCATATAGAAGGCCAAGATACCTGTATACACACATATGCAATACAATGGATGCATATATACCACAAACATTATACAAATACTCATGCAAAACATTTCCTTATCTAGTGACTTTCAAGTGAGACCTAAATCAGTGACATGTGGAGTTGATTTTTTGAAAAGACAAATAAAATTTTCAACATCTTAGATAGCTTAACCAATGAATGAAGAGCCAAATTAATAAAAATAAGACATTATAAGGGAGGCATTCAACAGATAGCAAATAAATTCAGAGAATTATAAGGACATACTTTATGAATTTAAGTTGGAAAACCCAACAGAAATGGAAAACTTTTTTGAAATATTTGACCTATTAAAGTGTTAACCCAAGGCAAGATCGATACCTTTTCATTTATTCTATTTTTAAAATTTATTTATTTATTGTTAATATGTAGAAACTCTGTATCAATAAGTATTGTATTGGTACCCCTATTTCCATTCTCCCTGTTCCCAATCCACCAAGGGCCCTCCTCAGTGGGATTACTGATGTGAAAGTTGGTGAGAAAAAATAGAGGTCTTGGAAGAGGAGATATCATAAAAGATGTGTAATATAGAAGTAGAAAGGAGAAATACTGGAAAGGGAAGATTTTAACAGGGATGGAGTTGGAGAGATAGGGCACATAGAGGTGAGAGACAACTAATATTAAGAAGGTATAAAGAACATACAAACCTACCACTTTATAAGCTAAATAAAATATATGATTTAAGAAAAAAAATATCTTGAATAGAAATGCACTGCATTGTGGGAAAATGCTGCTTCTTGTATTTGTTTTTTTAAACAAAACCAAATGTCAGATTAGACATAGCTCTCTGAGTTGTTGTCCAAGAAGCCTTCAGAGGATGCCAAAATAATATAATTCATTGCCACTGCTCTTGGTTTCTTGGTAGAACTAGGCTTTATGCCTTTATTACTGAAAACACTGCATATTTTGTACACAGAATACAGAAAAGTCAAGCTAGAACCAGTCAGTAAATCTCATCCCTGATACCTGCAGCTTCATCCCTAATGCCTGAGGAGGCTGCTGTTCCAGAAATATCATCAATTATTTCACTGCAACATGGGCACTTTGTACTCCACAGCCAGCCTATCAGACAAAATATTCCACTGGTGCAGTAGTGACAGGAATGTTATGGCAGTAACCAAACATTTTCTAGTTAGATCCAGGGAATGATTCAAAGGAGTTCATGCTTGGTGCTGTCAGTCTGAACAAAAGCACTGCAAACAGTGTCAGGAAGGTGTGTCAAATGCCGGCAAGTGGATGCTGGCTATGACACCTGTAAGCCCTCCCCCAACAACACATCTCGAAAAAGGTCTCAATTCCAAAATTTCCATTAGCTGGGGGATCATATTAAGCCTATGGGAACACTTGAATCAAACCAAAAAAATCATAACTAGAGAAGAATGTCTCTGTGATACCATAGTTTTGATGTTACAAATATAAAGCAAATAAATAGTATTCAGTGCTAAAAGGGAAAAGCATCAACTGTTACAAAGGCAAGTACATCATAATAACATGAGATTCTCAATAACAATATTGAAATTCAGGAAATCATACAATGATACATTCTTAACATTGAAGAAAAACATTTTCTATGGTAGTTTGAATGTTATAGTGTAAATGCATGAACCCATCCACTCAGGTGTTTTAATAAAATTAAGCTTATAACTTGATCCCCAGTCATCTGTCACTGCAGGTGCCAGCCCTTAGATGTGTTTGATATGGATTTGAATTCCAGCCCAAAGATGTGGAGAGAGCAGTTTGAGCTCTGGTGCTTTGTGTCTGCTTGTGATTGTGTTTGCTTGCTGCAAATGTTTCTCTCTGCTTGGATGCATGGAAGTACACAGCTTCTTCCACCATTGATGGAATTTCCCTTGGATCTGTCAGTCTGAAATAAATCCCTTCCTCCATAAATTGTGTCTCGTTCACTATTTGTCCCAGCAATGTGGAAATGACTACAATTTATAATCCAGATTGCAATATTGAACAAAGCTTAAATAAAAATTGACAGAGAAATAAAAACAACTTTAAGACAAACACAAGCTGTGGAAGTTTATGACGACCAAGAGGTATTTCAGAAGGGATTTAAAGGAATACTATAATCCAAGAAGGTAAAGACAGTCTCAATACAAAAGCACAGAGAAGAATGAATTTCCTGAAATAAACACATAGTTAGGAAGGAATCCATCATGTCCAACACAATAAACCTGTAAACCCAAAAAAATAATAGGGGATAAAGTGCAAACAGCAATCCAACTAACTAAAAAACTACCAACAGAATTATAAACAATTCTTAAATAACTCTCATGAGTAAGAGTTAATGTAGGGTGCAATCCTCATTCCCCAGTTAGAACAATTTTCCCACCCTAAATAAAACAACTAGATTAGTCTCTCCCCTAGCTGGTTGCACTCCCCAGTCCAGGACCCTGTGGAAACTACCCAGGCCCTGAGTAGACTGCCCAGGGTTTCCTTCAGTCAGATGGGTGCAACATGCCCACACAAATTAATTGGGGATCAGGCCCTTTCTGCACACTGTCTTCACTCCTTGGACAGCCAGCTTTGAGTAGAGATGATTAGTAGGCCCTTATCACATTGGCCACACTGGTTACAGTCACCAGGGTATCCAGCCCAGGCCCCTGTAAAGAGTGGGCTGTTCAGCTTCCCATGTGTCCAGACTAGACCCATGGATAGACCCCAACCCACAACCTCCTGGATCAAGTCTGGCCAGGCCACTCTATATAGGTCATAATAAAACTGATGTTGCTGTATTCTTGGCAAGATAGAGGAATTATCTACAGATGGGCAAACCATAATGTAAAACAAACAGTACAAGAAGACAAGAAAAGACTGCTCTGTCAAGAATGCCTAGTCTCATAGTGGAAAACTTCAATGAAAGCTACTTACAGGAAATTCCAGACAAAGAATTCAAAAAAGCAATTGCAATAAGAATATCAACAATATTAAAAAGGCCATAAACAAACAACAGAATAAAATAAAAAGAACCAACAAAATATAACTCAATAGATGGTTGAATAAAACGGAAGGGAATCAAAAGGACTCAACATAAATCTGAATGAAATGGATGAGCATCAACTAAAGGACTCAGTGGACACTAGAATGAACTCAAGAAGGTCATAAGAAAACACAAAATGCATTTTAAGGGACAATAATAATAATACCAAAAACTGAGATATGAAAATGGAATTTAATAAAGAAATAACCATGCTGAAGAAAAGCCTAATGAAAAACAAATATGAAAACACTCATTTAAAATACTCCCAAGAAAGTCTCAGCAAACAGAATAGATTATGGGAAGAAAAGGCAGAGTAAAGAGGTTGGGATGCCAAAATCAATAAGTTCAAAAAAAACGTATTACAAGAACAAGAATAAAATGTGGGTCAACTTAAAATATCCAAACATTTGAATCATGGACATACAAGGAAAAGACCTATAAGCCAAGGGTCTATAGAATATATTCAATTAAACTGTAGAAGAATTTTTTTCTGAATCTTATGAAAGACAGGTTCATCTAGGTAGGACAGAGAAGAAATTTCCCATGTCATATTATCATTAAGACAGCACAGAAAACAAAGAGAGCGAGAAGGAGAGAGAGAGAGAGACAGAGAGAACTAAGTGTTGTAATAGAAAGACAACTTCTCACTTATAAATGTAAAGCCATCTGAATTACATCCAAATTTTCAATGGAAACTCTAAAAGTGACAGGGGCTTAGAATGAAGTTTATTAAATGTTGAAAGATCATGATTGCCAACACAAACTACTATACCCAGAAAAATTATCTCTTTTAATAGAAGGTGAAAGATAATCTTTTCATAACAAAATATGGCTTTATGGATCTTTGAGCACTAAGCCAGTCCTCTAGAGAAAACTGGATAGAATACTTCTCAAGGGAGAGAAGGAAAAATCATACTCAAGAAGCTACAGTTGGGAAAAAGACAATCATCAAATCTAGAACAGAAGTGAAAGCAAATGAAAATAATTCTCAAATGGTTCCACAATGTAGAAAGGGAATGCATATCATCAAGCCCACTCAGAGCACTCACAATTAATCAGAAACCAAAGCTTCATAAGGTTCCAACAAGCAAGTGAAAATGTAGACCAATTTCTCTGATGAATATGAACAAAACAATTCTCAATAATACACTTGAAAATCAAATTTAAGAAACAGTTAATGATAATTAATGATAATACACTGTAACCAATTTAGTTTTATCCAAAATATACAAGATTGTTTCAATTTATTTGAATCAGTAATGTCTTACATAAAGAAGCTCTGGGACAGAAATCATTAATCATCTCACTAGTTGTAGATATGGCCTTTGGAAAAGCTCAAAGTTCTCTCAAGATAAAAGAAAAGGGAAAAGATATCTCAACATAGTGAAAGTTACATTATTAATTTATGGCCTTAGTTATGCCAAATGTGGAAAAGTAGAATGCATTTTTCACTAAAATTATACAAAGGTATCCACTCCTGATACTCTTACTCAATATAGTTCACAAAATATAGGAGACAGAGGAAGAATTAAAAGGGATCATTCTAGAAAAAAAGAAATAAAAATAACCCAATTTGAAAATGACATATGCTTAACTTAATATATTCTTAATATTCTATCAGAAATATCTTAGAATGTTCAGCAAAGAAACAGGATACAAGCTAAAGATAAAAATTACTATGTTTCTATATTCCAATATGAACTTACTCAGAAAGAAATCAGGAAAAAAAGTTCCATTCAAATAGTTTAAAAATACTCAGAGGCATGGCCAGGAGAACCTGGCTGAATACTAGGCTATCCATGGTCCCCTGTCACAAGGCCTGATCCAGAGGACCCATGGAGGAGGTTATCCAGTGGAGGGGGGAGGGGAGGGCAGCGGGGAATTGGGGATAACAACTCATTGTTTGCCCACTAAATGTTGTAACTCATTATGGACAATAAATTATTAAAAAAAAA